>AP025045.1:320949-374169 GCA_036186865.1 Eustoma russellianum
TAATTCATGACGCCTTGTATATTGCGGCTTTATATGAAAGCAAAATATCAGTGGTATATCGATGGTTCCATCCTTTTATATGATAAGTTACACAGTAAATGTTGTCCCCCTCCTCCGTCTCTCCGTCTATAAACTTCCTTGTTTTCTCTCCACCAACTGCCAGGAGATGGTAGCAGAGAAGAAAATAGTGTCACGAAGAAAGAAAAAAATAATTATTATGAAAGACAAATCAATAGGTATTACATGTCGGTGCTGTGTGTCATCTTCAGATTTTGGATGGTAAAGGAACACGTCACAAACCTCCAAACGTCTAATGTTGATGAAGCCACGTCTGCAATGACAATAACCACTAGTGTTGTTATATATCTTGGTCAGTAACATACACTGTTGTTAGATCTTACCGTCAACGCAGGTCATCTAGTCAGTCTGGCTAGTTTTTAGTCAGCATAGTTTATAGGACACAGGTCACTACCACTGATGCATCTCAACTGGGTCAGCGGATGCTAGTCTTAGCACCGATCACCTCTGCTCGGTCACATTATACTAGCCGGCCGAAAACAGTCTCTACACCAGCTCGGTAGCAGCTAGGACTCTAACCGCAGACGGTGCTGTAACATTCTCACCTCGTAGTTTGGACCTCTAACGTCTACCAATTACGTCTCCATGACGTGTTAATGGCGTTATCATTCGGATCACCTCTAATCATGTGGAAGATTTGACTTTGTCTGACGTTAAGGGGGAGGGGAAAGGGGAGGGGAGGGAGGTTAAAAAAAAAAAAAAGAAGAAACAAACAGAAAGCTCTAAATGGAAAACTAAATCCTGTTGTCAAGGTTAACTAGCCGGCCAATCTGCGGTCATGCCGAAAATGCTAGGGATAGGAATGTTAACAAACAGACCCGAACCGAATATTAGGTTTTCTAATTCAGATTCGTTTAGCTAAACGAACTGTTTGGCTCGGTTCATTTAGCTAAACGAACTTTAAAATTGGTTCGAGTTTGGCTCGATAACCCTTTAACTGTTTAAAAGAGTCGAATAGTTCGCGAATAGTTCGGCTCGTTTTAGTAAACGAACTCAAACAAATGTTCAAATTCTGCTCGTTTACTGATCATCACCGAACGAATACGAACCGAACTCAAACAGTTCGCGAACTGTTTGGTTCATTGTATAGCCCTAGCTAGGTAATTGCTCTTTCTAGCGCACCATGCGGTTGTTTTTAAATATCGCAAATCTTAAGATGCTTTAAGAGATACTTTTGCACCTGAGGGCGTTTTATCAAACAATAGAACCGGCCTAAGGGAGTAGAGAACAATCTCATTATGTGGGACCAATAAGATCGTATTATGTAAAAAAAGAAAGGAAAAAAAGCATCGTGTAAGATGATGGCTAAAGTTGGTTCATGATGTATTTTTCGGGGATATTTAGAAATCCATCCGAAGATTGGTGACTAATACTCAAAACCTTGTTTTTATTACAGTCAGACAGCAGGCATTGTATGTAAAACACATTACCATTTTTTTAATTAATGAAACTGTAAAAGTAAATACACCAATTAGCAGTGCGGGATACAGCAAGCAAGCAAGGGTATGCCTTCATTCAATTTCTTAATGAACATGAAAAAAATGGCACGTCAAGTAAATATTTTTTTAGGGAACGCCAAGCAAATTACTTTTTCATTTTATTAATATGTAAATAAGGCAAAAGTTAAAAGAGAAAAAAAAGGATGGCGAGGTTTGTCCACAACTCGCAATTTTCGAACTCTTCGTGTACGGATTCGCATATGGTGGAGGTTAAACATACTTTAAATTTATATTCAATAATAATAACGCTACATGCCCCCGTGAAAATGAATTTTTTTTAATTCATCCAGTTTTTGACTTAGGATGTACAAAGTATAGCTTATGTTCATTTGTGAATGTGTGACAATTTTATATCATCCAATTAATCACATCTCAATCAAAAATTTTAAGGAATAAAGTCTTTCCTTTTTTCCCCTAATATGTCTGCTATTTTGGCAAGTGAAATTTTAATTCAAAGAATTACATTTCCTAGCGTTGCCAAAGAATCCTACATGTGTTTGCTGACGTGCTATTCTAGAAAAAGGACCGTTCCTTAATCGTTATGACTTGATTATCTATAAAATATAATCTGATTAGTATGGACGGATTTTTTTCATCATACTACCGTGGCTGCCTTTTATTAAAAAAAAGGCAGTGTGGGAGTTCAAACATTATTACCGAATGAACAACCGAATGAACAACCAAATGAACTCCAGGCTAGCTGCATAGTGTGGGAGCACAAGGAGCCCATTGACACCGAATGAACAACCGACGGGCTAACATGTAAGCCTATCAAGTCAATTCCGCAGACCAATAGTGCTCCCACACTATGCAGCTAGCCTGGAGGGAGTTCAAACATTATTACCTTCGGCAAGGTTCTAACCCCTGACGTTTTTTTCGAAACCTCATACCTAGAAACACTGAGATATAACGAGGTTTGGGTGTGGTGTTTTCAACGGGGGGAAGGGGAAAAAAAAGGCAACGAGACTTTTCGAAGTAATGAAAATAATAATAGGGATAATATCATATCAATTTTTTTTATTAATAATTGGATTGATAAAGATAGCTAATTTCTAAATTAGTACAACTTGAAAAGGAGGTAGACATATAAATCGATCAAATGGGAATAGGACGGTTGTGAGAAACAACGTTTGGAGAACAAATCATTTTCCTATGAGGGCGACGACGACCATTAACACGTTTTCACCTGTGTGTGAATTGAAATAAGGAGGAAATTATACATCATTCTATTTGGAGTGAGGTGACCTTAGGAAATATTTGGCTAAGCTTGTAATTAAAGTAGCTTTCAAACACTAGTGGAACCAGAACGAAGACGTTTGTTATCTACTGCAGTGCAATTTTTACCTAACATTCTACCTTTGCCTACTTGGAACTAGGAAGCCGACAAAGGTCGTAATTACACAAATAAGTGCTTTTCTCATCCGGAGTTAAGGCTTCAGGCCGAACCTTATGGCGAGTCCCAGTATCCAACCCAGCAGGTCAGGGTTAGCCGGCCATAGGTTCGAATCTTCTCACTTTTTTGTATACCACGATTTTGGTTTATATAAAGTCAAAGTTTTACTTATGTACATAAAATCTAAGTTCGAATGTTACTTCAAGTTCAAACTTACATTTAATACACAATAGAACCATTTTTTTTATAACAATGTGTGTGTGTGTGTATATATATATATGTTTGTATGTATGTATGTATATGCATGTATATGCATATATATATATATGTATATGTATACATATATATGTGAGAACAAATGTACAGGTGTATGTGTGTGTATATATATACTTATAAAATATATGTATATATGTATATATGATTATAGATGTGTGTATCTATGTATGTATATTTGTGTGTATTGAAAAAACAAACAAGATCCGTGAGTCAATGTGAGAGTGACGTGGCTTATTAAATGAGATAAGAGATTACACACTTATTACTAAATGTTTGGCTCATTACTCAATTAACAGCCAAACGTTGATGAAACTCACTTAACAGCTATTCTTTTTGGATAATTGCTCATTTACAGACATTCAACAGGCACCAGCCGGTCATCAACCTTAGAGGCTCTCACTTATGGCGGAGTATGGGGGGTCGGATATACGTGGTATGAGGGGATCAGATTTACGCAACCATACTCATGTGTTAAAAATACAAAAAGGTTATTTCCCGATGACTCATATTAGAATAATTGTGGAAAAAGTTTTTGCACACCAAAAACATATAGAAGAATGATTATATCTATCCTAAATTGTAGCTAATATTCTACCTAACAATGAAACACAATTAATACGATGTATTCCTTAATTAATTAGAGAATATATATATATCATACATTGAACCTGACCGTATACAAATACCACCCAATATTTGGAACAAGTTATAGATTAGTCGCCCATCAATTTTGAATTGTTGGTTTGAGATACATGTGTTGTATAAGGTCTTATATCATACTAACAATCATTTTAATATTATGATTATATTGAATAAATTATGACAGTTTTGTATTTGAAGCATTGACAAAAAAAGACAAATTAATTAAATGTATATATTCGCAGTCTATATAGATTTTCTGGTCTGAAAAATTAAATCTATGAATACAGTCACAATCAAACAAGAATCGTCCAATCGTTATATAAAAAATAGATACATAGGAAATTCAGAGGGCTGTATTTCCGCTTATAAAATTGTTGTTGTGTGACCTTAAGATAGCAGGTTCTAACTGTGAAAACAGTCTCTTACACAAAGTCTAGAGTAAAGCTGCGTACATCAGATCGCAAAGCGATCTGACCTCTTTCCAAATCTTGCAAAAACATGGGATCGTCTAGTACACCAAAACGCCCTTGTATACATATGAAATTCTACTAAAAAAAAGTTAAAATGTATAAATACAGTCAAAGGATCGTTCAACCGTTATATAATAATATAGATATAAACTACAGTTGTCCTCTTTTATAATCTTCATCGATTTTCTGGCTGCTTTCTTCCCGCTTTGGAGGTTGCAAAAGATCAAGCCAATTAGCAAGATGGCGAGATTAAAAAGAAGGGAAGGAGAAATATATATATATATATATATATATATATATATATATATATATATATATATATATTTCTTTTCTAACAGAAATTTCTAAGCATTTACCATATGTTGCTATCATGTCTCACCTTAGAATATTTGAACTCTGTATGCAAAAAAACAAAGAAAAAAGAGAAAGAAAACCACCAACGATAGTAAACATCGGAATAATTGTGTTTAAAATAGAAGACGTTCCAAATATTAAGGAGCCGGCCCAATGTTTGGGTTCGATACCATACTGCAATTCTTTAAGCTTTGAGCAATGACAACCCCCGGATTCCGTATTCTCTATTGAGTCCAAACCGATCAAGACATCCACTTTTATTTATATAGTTTTTTTTATTGTTGTTGTTATTGTTCTGCAGCTTATTGTCTTATTTATTTAAAGGTTTCCTTTGTTGAACTATACCTCTACTTTTGCGAGCTATATAATTCAAGTTTTTATTCCGATCGACTTCCCAGACCATCATATCCAGGCAGCCAACTTTGGAGTCATAAAACTCAAAGAAATGGGTAGTGATGCAAATGGTCAAGTGCATTTGGAGGTAGAGACAAGCAAATCTGATAGACATAAAATCCAGCCTCTTTTCTCTAGCCCAGTGTAAGTTCTCAGCTTTTTTTCTTGCATCTTTCAGTTTAATACTATTAACTACTGCTGACATGTTTTGTTCTATTATACTTTTGCAGGCCAGGCTACATTACAATTGATGAGGAACATCAAAAACACCTGACACTGCGCGAAAGATTAGGCTCCAACGAGTTTTTTCATTTGGATGTACGTATCAATGTTCCATGCATTATAGTTTCTTATCAATCAATCGATCATACTCAATACGTACCAATGGTAGCAAAAGCTATCGTTAGGGTCTGAAGAGGGTGAGCGACAAATAAACGATACCTCTATCCCAAGGGATATAGAGTTTGCTTACCCCCGGCTCTATAGGTACGTACCTGCATAAGTGACACGTGAATAGGAATACGATGTGCTATAAAGTATAGCTAACTTGCTGGTTACTGATTCAGGTTTGGCGAGCATCTGTGGCTGAGCTTGTAGGCTCAGCTGTTCTCGTGTTCATGCTCGATGCTATCGCGATCTCCATCAATGAACCTGACATTAAGGCACGCCTTGTGAAGTCCGTTTTGACAGCCATTACCCTCGCAATATTACGTCTCAGCATTTTTCCAATCTCTGGTGGTCACGTTAATCCAACCATATCATTCTCCGCGGCATTGGTTGGTGTGGTCTCCCTTTCTCGTTTCATAGTCTATGTATTCGCGCAGAGCGTTGGCTCTGTGCTTGGGGCATTAGCACTTAACACAGTAATCAGCAGCAACATTGCAAACGATATCTCATTAGGAGGCTGCACCGTCGCTATAATTGCGCCAGGTCCAAATGGAGCCGTTACCAAAGGTATAGGAACAGGGCAAGCATTCTCTCTTGAGGTGATGTGCACTTTCGTCTTATTATTTGTCGCGGTTTGGACATCGTTTGATCAACGTCAAGCAAAGAGACTCGGCCCTGTTCTTGTATTCACTATCACTGGAACTGTCGTTGGCCTTCTTGGGTTTATATCGACAAGTCTCACGACTAAAACGGGCTATACAGGTGCCGGAATGAATCCGGCAAAGTGTTTCGGGCCGGCAGTTGTCAGAGGTGGCTACCTATGGCATAGCCATTGGATCTTCTGGGTAGGACCAGCAATTGCTAGTTTTGCATTCTATTTATACACCAAGATCATTCCCAAAGATCATTTCTGTACGGAAGGCTACAAGCATGACTTTTTTGGTGTCCTGAGGGCTATGATCACAAGGGGGTAGATTCATCCTGGAAGATACCTCGTTGCATTACATCAATGAGATTGAAACTGCAACTATCCAGATTCAACTTTAGTAGAGGATGCTACTATGAATATTTTAGACTTTGTTTTTGATGGGTTGAAAAGAATTACCCCCATTTTACTACTTTAGCTCGTATTTGTATATCTTTATTTTTTTTCGATGTAATACTTCATCTTTACATTTAGATCTTTTTAAATAGGTCATCGTGTTCGCTGAAGCAATCGAGGATTCCATATCATACTTTATCAGTGGTCAACTTTAATACTATAATTATAACGGTCTGGATGCGTGTTCAAGTCTGACAACATTAGTATAGGTCTGTCAGCTGTAACAGTCAATTTTCAACCTTAGTTTTTGTTAGCCTAAAAATGATTTACTCTTTTGATATTTACGGCTTAGGTCCGTCTTTATATATTATATCATTTTCGTATTTTGTTTTAATGTAAGACTGGATCTTTATTAGTAACATTTGGTAAGAAACACCTTTTCTATTTTAAACATTATAATACAAATTTTCACACTTGTATTTATCCACCGCATTGCACCCTCTTCCTTCGTAAGGGTCTTCACTCCTAACGTAATGCCGCATATTCTCAGCAAAGAAAAGAGAAAGAAAGAAAGAAAAAAAAAAGACAGTTAAAAACATGCATGCAGTAGAATATGTTAAACCGTTTACAGTATGGCCTCTCTTTGGAAAATAGAAGGAAGCTGTAAGATTGAGCTGGTAAGATCCAATAGCATGTCATTCATAAAAATAGGCTCCTTATATCAATCAGTAGCCAGTACATGGTCAACTGCACCACATCTTTGAAGGAGTTAAAGTTAAATTGCTCTATCAATTTATCATTTCCATTGGATATAGCCATCTCATATAATGTTATATATGATATATAAATTATGCCAACTTAAAGTTATGATTATATTAGATATTACCTTTCATTTTTTTTAAAAAAATTACCCGATAGTTTCAAAGTATCAATTTAATATAATAGCAGGCACTACATATTCTTTCATAAGAGAAGTTAAAATGTATAAAGTGTTAGAGAATTTAAGGTTGGGCTTTGGCCCATCGTTGGAGATTGAAGATTTGGGCTTTGGCCCGTTAATGAGTGTTGCTAAACTTGGTTGAGCAACGTACTTTGAGCTTAATGAGTTTCCGATAATGAAATCGAAAACTAATGAATCCTTAATTATCTACGTAACGAGTAGTTAATGTTAGGATGTGAACTCACTCAATTTTGAGATTGTGTGAATGTGAAATTAATGCTCAAAGTAGATGGAAATGTTATGGATGGGTGACGTGTCACCCGTATGGAGGAATGCCACGTTAGAAGTGTCCATGTGGCGTAAAAAGCATCTGACGGACATCGATCGATGACTTCGATCGATCGATGTCACTTCGATCGATCGATGTCATCGATCGAAGTGGATCAGAGGGCTTCGATCTCTTGGTAGATCGATCTAAGTGGATCAGAGGACATCGATCGATCACTTCGATCGATCGATGTCTCTTAGATCGATCAGAATGATCGAATGATGTACTCAGTCAGACATCAGTCGATCACATCGATCGATCGATGTCACTTCGATCGATCGATGTGATCGATCGAAGTCTGACAGCGGGCAGATTTGTTCTGTTTGTGCAGGTTTGATTCAAACTTAAATCAAACACTTTCCTCCTACAAAAGATAAGATCAATCGGTTGTGATCTAACGGTGGTGGAAAAAGCAGCTTTAATCTAACGGCCGAGATTTAAACTGTCTTAACCGCTTAACCGAATATGGTTTCCATCTAACGGTCCAGGTTTAAACCTGCGGATCAATCTTTAATCTAAAGGCTGAGATTAAACCATCCTAATCTAGATAAGAGGTTTTAATCCAACGGCCTAAATCAAACTTCGGTTTTGATCCAACGGTCACGGTTCCTTGTTCTCCAACCGACTCCCCTATATAAAGAGTGCTAAGGGTGCAATCATTGACACACACCTTTTGCTCTTAGCATTTCAAAGCATTCTGCATTCGTAGCACGTGAGTCTTGCATATTGTCCGGGAGAAGTCAGGACACTCTAAGCGTTCGAAGGAGTTCAAGTTCAGCAGTGCCGCTCAACTGAACAGGTACCCGTTGTATCCTGGGAGACGATTGCTCACACCGGTTGGGCACAGTATACCGGAGCAATACGTCTTAAGGACAGAGTCTTCGACTCGCCCCGGGTTTGATTTATTTTATTTTGCTATTTCATATGCACACGTTGTACGACTGCGTCTTGGTACAGGATTGATTGTTTCCAACAATCTTAAGATGTATTTTGATTTATTCAATTAATTTCTGTACCATTTTTTATTCTCGCAAAAGCAGTTTCGTACTGATTTGCAGTCTACTTCTACTCCTTTCTTATATTTGATTCTGTTCTGATCTATTCGTTTGATCAACTGAACAGTAATCTGATGGAGAACGCAAGCTCAGGCTCGGTTCATGGTGCAGACATTCAGAGTTCTGCTCCAATGGCACCAACTGCTGGGGTGCCAAGACATGCTCCTCCTGCACAGGGTCCTGCAGTTGCCCAAGTGGAGAAACCGGAGAAGTTCAGTGGGAGCTTCTTCAAGCGCTGGCAGCAGAAGATGCTGTTCTTCTTGACTGCTATGGGGTTGGCTACTTTCCTGACTGAGGACCCGCCTATAGTGGATCCGCTGGAGGACCAAACCCAGAATATGCAAAACCAACATTTTGTTGAAACTTAGAATTTCAACAATTATGTTTGTTTGAGCCATATTCTGAGTTGTTTGGACAACTCCTTGTATGGTTTGTACTGTACGTACAAGACCGCAAAGTCTTTGTGGCAGGCTTTGGAAAAGAAATACCGTACGGAAGATGCCGGCACTAAGAAATTTATTGTCGGCA
Source organism: Eustoma russellianum (assembly GCA_036186865.1). NCBI lineage: Eukaryota > Viridiplantae > Streptophyta > Magnoliopsida > Gentianales > Gentianaceae > Eustoma > Eustoma russellianum. Next base: position 330,335 of record AP025045.1, read on the forward strand.
AATTCCTGGATTTCAAAATGTCTGATTCTCGCATGTTGTTTCTCAAGTTGAGGAACTTCAGACGTTGGTTGCCGAGATGGAAGAGGAGGGCATGTTGCTCAGTGAATCTTTCGTCGTGGCAGCAGTGATTGAGAAGCTACCTCTTTCGTGGAGGGAATTCAGAAGCTATCTCAAACACAAGAGAAAGGAGATGACATTGGAAGATCTAATTGTTCGACTCCGCATTGAGGAGGACAATCGTAGATCTGAAAGAGCGCCACAATCTAGCTCTGGTCAGGCTAAGGCCCATGTTGCAGAGGCCAAGAAAAAGAAAGGCCAACTCGGGGTGAACAAGAAAGGCAAGCAGTTCACCAAGAAGTTCACCGGGAAATGTTACAACTGTGGCATTCAGGGGCATGTCAGCAATGAGTGCAGAAAGCCCAAGAAGAAGCAATCCAAGGCAAAGGCGAACATAGTCGATGCATTGGATGATCTGAATCTCTGTGCGGTGGTTTCAGAGTGCAATGCTGTGGGGAACGTACGCGAGTGGTGGCTTGATACTGGCGCCACTAGACATGTTTGCTCCAGCAGAGAGATGTTCATGGAGTACCAGCCCGGGAACGATGAACAGCTTTACATGGGAAACTCGGCCTCTTCGAAGATCGAAGGCGAGGGCAAAGTTGTTCTGAAGCTCACATCAGGGAAACATCTGACTTTGCAGAATGTGCTGCACGTCCCTGATATTCGGAAGAATTTAGTATCTGGATCTCTTCTAGTCATGCATGGTTTTAGACTAGTGTTAGAGTCCAATAAAGTTATTCTTTCAAAAAATGGCATGTATTTGGGGAAGGGGTACTTGTCAAATAGGATGTTTATATTGAATGTAATCACTATTGTACCCAAAAGAGATTTGCCCGCAGAGGCTAATAAAATTGCTTCCTCTTCTGCTTACATGCTTGAGTCTTCTTGTTTATGGCATTTTCGTTTGGGACATGTTAATTACAAGTCAATACAACGTATGAGTAATCTTGACTTATTGCCCAAACTGGACTTTAATAATAAAGGAAAATGTCAAATATGTGTTGAAGCGAAGATGGCAAAGGCGCCATTTCCTTCAATAGAAAGGAACACTGAACCTTTGAGTTTAATTCATACCGATGTGTGTGATTTAAAATTTGTGCAAACGAGAGGTGGTAAAAAATATTTTGTAATTTTTATCGACGATTGCACACGATACTGTATGTATATTTGCTAAGTAGCAAAGATGAGGCTCTTGATGCTTTCAAGGATTATAAAAATGAAGTTGAGAATCAACTTAGCAAGCGAATTAAAACAATTCGAAGTGATAGAGGTGGCGAATATGATACACCGTTTAATGAATTCTGTTCAGAACATGGCATTATTCATCAAACGACTGCACCATATTCACCTCAATCGAATGGTATTGCTGAACGCAAGAACCGTACTCTTAAAGAGATGCTGAATGCTATGTTGATAAGTTCGGGTTTACCTCAGAACTTGTGGGGGGAAGCAATCCTCTCAGCCAACGTCATTTTAAATAGAATTCTATCTAAGAAGATGGATGTAACCCCATACGAGCTTTGGAAAGGCCACAAGCCTAGTTACAAATACTTGAAAGTGTGGGGGTGTCTGGCAAAGGTTGCTGTGCCTAAACCAAGACAAGTTAAAATTGGGCCTAAAACAGTTGATTGCATATTTATTGGTTATGCAACTAACAGTAGTGCATATCGATTCTTAGTGCACAAGTCAGATATTCCTGACATACATAAAAACGTTGTCATGGAGTCAAGGAATGCAGTGTTCTTTGAAGATGTCTTTCCGAGGAAAGACAAATTTCAAGAAGAAACAAGATTTGGTAAGCGAATGCGTGAGGCGACTCTTCAAGGAGATGAGGAGCTTCGTCAAAGCAAGCGTGCCAGATTGCCAACTTCGTTTGGACCGGATTTTCTAACCTATATGGTAGAAAATGAGCCGAGGAACCTTTCCGAGGCCTTGTCAACTCCAGAAGCTCCGTTCTGGAAAGAAGCAGTTGACAGTGAGATAGACTCGATTCTTCAAAATCACACTTGGGAGTTGGTTGATCTTCCACCTGGAAGTAAACCACTTGGTTGTAAGTGGGTTTTCAAGAAGAAACTGAAAGAGGATGAGTCTATTGAAAAGTATAAAGCCAGGTTGGTAGCTAAAGGCTATCGGCAAAAGGAAGGCTTTGATTTTTTTGACACCTACTCACCAGTGACTAGGATCACTTCTATAAGGGTGCTAGTTGCAATTGCTGCATTCTATAACTTGGAAATCCATCAGATGGATGCGAAGACTGCTTTCTTGAATGGTGAGTTGGTTGAAGAAATCTATATGGAACAACCCGAAGGGTTTGTGGTTCCAGAACAAGAGTCTAAGGTTTGTAGACTCGTTAAGTCCTTGTACGGACTTAAACAAGCGCCTAAGCAGTGGCACTTGAAGTTTGATCAAGCTATGTTAGCTAACGGTTTCAAGATCAATGAGTGTGACAAGTGTGTCTATATTAAGAGCACACAGAATGCTTATGTGATAGTGTGTCTATATGTAGATGACATGCTAATCATGGGAAGTACTCGGGACATAATCTTAAACACAAAGAAGATGTTGACGAGAAACTTCGATATGAAGGACATGGGAGTTGCCAATGTTATTCTAGGAATTAAGATTTCTAGGGTGACTGAGGGACTCATACTGTCACAAACACACTATATTGATTCAGTCCTGAAACGGTTCAATATAGAGGATGTGAAACCGGTAAAGACCCCGCTCGACTTAAGTGTACACTTAAGGAAGAATCGAGGCGAACCTGTAGCTCAGTTGAAATACTCTCAGGTGATCGGGAGTCTGATGTACATAACGAATTGTACAAGACCAGACTTAGCTTGTTCGGTAAACAAGTTGAGCAGGTTTACCAGTAATTCAAGTGATGATCATTGGAAAGCTCTTAACATAGTGATGAGGTATCTGAAATACACAATGTATCTTGGATTACATTACACGAGATATCCAGCAGTATTAGAAGGATACTGCGATGCAAATTGGATATCAGATAGTAAGGACTCGAAGTCCACCAGTGGGTACGTGTTCACTATTGGTGGTGCTGCTGTGTCGTGGAAATCCACGAAACAAACCTGTATAGCTCGGTCCACTATGGAAGCTGAGTTCATAGCGTTGGACAAAGCTGGGGAAGAGGCTGAGTGGCTTCGGAATTTCCTGGAAGATATTCCATGCTGGCCTAAGCCGATCGCTCCTATTAGCATACACTGTGATAGTCAGTCAGCTATAGGACGTGCTCAAAGCAGCATCTATAATGGTAAGTCACGACACATACGTCGAAGACATAACACCATTAAACAGTTGATCTCTAATGGCGTGATTTCCATAGATTATATAAAATCAATGGAGAATCTTGCGGATCCGCTTACAAAAGGTTTGCCTAGAGATCAAATGTCAAGATTGACATACGGAATGGGATTGAAGCCCATAATGCATGAATCTTTGTAATGGTAACCCAACCTTGTTGACTGGAGATCCCAGAATCTTGGTTCAATGGGACAACTAAGTTATGAAGGTTCAGTTAGCACTTACTCATTCCGTCTAATAAAAGTGCTGTCTGTAGAGATTTCAGGGTAAGCTAAGGCTTTTAATGATGTCCTATATCTTGATGCGTCAAGTGGAGTATGACAGAATACTCTTGATAGGAATCACCTATGTAAGTGTGAAGTGGGGCCGCTTCTATGAGAAAGTCTGGGGGCAAGATTTCTCTAAAACACTTTCTGAAACCAGGTTGTTCAGGGCCAAAATGAACACAACCATGAGAACCAAAAGGGTGTTAAAGGAAATATTGTGTGAGTATCGTTGTCTTGGTTCACAACAAAGGCTGACTAGTTCAAGACATCAAGTCACTACTTAGCCGAGTGAATCCGATGGTACATCACTATGAAAGGTTCAAAGCCAGAAGCTACCTCTTCTGATGCAATATTTTCTTGTCTGGCTTCTCCTCAGAGTCTGCATATGCGTCTGCATTAATTTCCATTCATGTGGGGGATTGTTAGAGAATTTAAGGTTGGGCTTTGGCCCATCGTTGGAGATTGAAGATTTGGGCTTTGGCCCGTTAATGAGTGTTGCTAAACTTGGTTGAGCAACGTACTTTGAGCTTAATGAGTTTCCGATAATGAAATCGAAAACTAATGAATCCTTAATTATCTACGTAACGAGTAGTTAATGTTAGGATGTGAACTCACTCAATTTTGAGATTGTGTGAATGTGAAATTAATGCTCAAAGTAGATGGAAATGTTATGGATGGGTGACGTGTCACCCGTATGGAGGAATGCCACGTTGGAAGTGTCCATGTGGCGTAAAAAGCATCTGACGGACATCGATCGATGACTTCGATCGATCGATGTCACTTCGATCGATCGATGTCATCGATCGAAGTGGATCAGAGGGCTTCGATCTCTTGGTAGATCGATCTAAGTGGATCAGAGGACATCGATCGATCACTTCGATCGATCGATGTCTCTTAGATCGATCAGAATGATCGAATGATGTACTCAGTCAGACATCAGTCGATCACATCGATCGATCGATGTCACTTCGATCGATCGATGTGATCGATCGAAGTCTGACAGCGGGCAGATTTGTTCTGTTTGTGCAGGTTTGATTCAAACTTAAATCAAACACTTTCCTCCTACAAAAGATAAGATCAATCGGTCGTGATCTAACGGTGGTGGAAAAAGCAGCTTTAATCTAACGGCCGAGATTTAAACTGTCTTAACCGCTTAACCGAATATGGTTTCCATCTAACGGTCCAGGTTTAAACCTGCGGATCAATCTTTAATCTAAAGGCTGAGATTAAACCATCCTAATCTAGATAAGAGGTTTTAATCCAACGGCCTAAATCAAACTTCGGTTTTGATCCAACGGTCACGGTTCCTTGTTCTCCAACCGACTCCCCTATATAAAGAGTGCTAAGGGTGCAATCATTGACACACACCTTTTGCTCTTAGCATTTCAAAGCATTCTGCATTCGTAGCACGTGAGTCTTGCATATTGTCCGGGAGAAGTCAGGACACTCTAAGCGTTCGAAGGAGTTCAAGTTCAGCAGTGCCGCTCAACTGAACAGGTACCCGTTGTATCCTGGGAGACGATTGCTCATACCGGTTGGGCACAGTATACCGGAGCAACACGTCTTAAGGACAGAGTCTTCGACTCGCCCCGGGTTTGATTTATTTTATTTTGCTGTTCATATGCACACGTTGTACGACTGCGTCTTGGTACATGATTGATTGTTTCCAACATAAAGTTCGGGGCTGGATCCTCCCACCGCAAAAGAAACAGTAAAAGAATGGCTTGGTGACACGTGTCAAACATAAAAGACTATTAAGTCTGATAAAAAAATAGTTCATATAAAGAATGTGTGGCTGATCGAAGATGGTAAAAAGTGAAAAGGGTGAGAAAAACTCAACTGGAAAGTTCGACACTCAGAGGATAATTTTCGGATCAAATGTCTCGTCAAAGTTCCATTTTTAGTACTTCAATCTTTGTCCAATTGCGTCCAGGGAACCAACGTTGGATCAAGGTGTGACCATTAAGTTGAATATTTTATTATACAAATGTTCTATTAAATATATGTTTATCTATCTATCATAACAAATACGGTTTATATGATAGTATATTAGGGCTTACTTATATATATATATATATATATATATATATATATATATATATATATATGGGTGTGTGTGTATAATTTGACCAAATAAGCTGTTAGGAAAATAACATCCAAATAAATAAGCGTAAAAAAACACACAAATTTACTTGGTTCAATAAGACTGACGTCCGCCCATCTGAGAAAGTAATTTTTATTTCTTTATGAGTGAAAACAGAACGAAATGTGAGTGGTACAATAATTCTAGCTAATTATAAAATTTATATGCATCGAAAGTAGAATAGATTTGAGTCAAACCATCATATTCCCAAAACATCCGGTTAAAGTCTTCAATCGGGATCCCAAACAAAAATTCATATCAGCCTTATTATTATTTCATTTTTTTTTTGGAGTATCAAATTGGTCATCATAAAAGCAGTTACATTCACAGGCAAAGAGAATCCCAAGGCAATAAAGCATCTACTTCTGAGCCGTGTTACGCTAACTAGTGTGTTGGAACAACACCTGTGAGTTTTGCCAAAGAAAAAAAAAACAAAGTTACGTTTAAGCCAAATTACATCAATAAAGCAAGTAGCTACTTTCCTAACGTACAAATAAGGTCGCGGCTACGGAAGGTTCCACTCCAGTACCGTATTCATGTGTTATTTATACAGGTACATATAGAGTCGGTTATCTCACTGGTATCAAACTCATTATCTTTTGGGATATAGATATTATTTGTCTGCGTCTTTGTAGCGCCCCGCTCCCGTACCCTAGCTTCGGGAATGGTGCACCCGCCGTAGCCTACTAAGAGGACTACAAAGCGTCGATCAAACTTCTTTACACGTCGGAAAAGACGTATAAATTTCTTTCGCGGAAACGATAATAAATTAAACATCTTTATTAGACGAAATCCATCGAAAGTAAAACAAGTATCAAAGCTGTCACTACTCGCTACATCAACCACAAAATACTGAAATAGTCCGAATACATATAAAGAATCTAAGTGAACGGAGTCATCTGTCTATCCCACTGAAAGCACCCGAGCACACGATCCCGACTCACTCTCCCCAGCTCGCATGGTCAGCCCCGTCCTCTATAAAGAGATACTCAAAGTCCTGCTCACCTGTGGAGGGTGGTGGGGGGTGAGTGATGGGAGTCACTCGTAGGTTACCCGTCTCTCCCGAAAAGGGACTGTCACATACTGAGTCGGGTAACACATAGAGCACATAAAGCACGTAACATATGAACAAAACTATAAAACATAAACACATCCATAATAAAGCAAATAAAGCATAAATAAGGAAATAACACACATACCCGACCCGATCCGCATCCCAACACATAGCGCTGAAACAACTTAATAACAAGACAAATAATCACAACAATAATAAATGCAATGCGCAAATTCGTGATGCATGTACTTCTATTTACGTGTCACACGCAGTCATTTAATATCACACGCTATGCTCTTTCTTTTCCATGATATGCTATGCATGTCCCGGGTCCTATCGAGTGAAGGTAACCATTATTACCAACACCCATCACACGCCTCGTCAGGCCACACGGCTCATAGGCCAAATGCAATGCTCGTGCCATGAATGCGTCACACTAGCACACTTCCGGTTGTCCTATGTTGCATGCTCCGTTCTATGTTGCGTATTACCTATATTGCGTAGTTACCCTATGTTGCGTGGGGTTCATTACTGTATTTTATCTTCTACCGTTATTTTATCTTTCTAGACTTTATTTTAGGTTTCTACACTTTATTTTATTTTTCCTAGGCTTTCACGCACTTTAATCTTTTATTGAAATATTTTTATCTTTCCCTGCTATTTTTATTTCTTTGTTTTAAATATATTTTGTGGGTTTCTAAATTTCCTTATTTATAGAATATTATTAATATCAAATGAATTGTATATATATACATATATAAATATAAATATGTATATATATAATTTAATTATCTTATTATTATTATTTTTTTTTCTATTTTTTTTTTCCCTCTTTCACCTTCGGCAGATTCCGCCACTAACCAATATTTTTTTTTTTTTTTTCATTTTGCTTTTATCCTATTGACTAAGTTTACTTAATTAATTAATAATTCTAATGCTAGTTATATCATCACCACTACATTCTGGTTACTCACAATCCAGGCCTCAGAAATTTCGGCCCTTCCAAATCGCACAGCCCAGTCTGCTGAAAATATGGCCTTTACCTTTTTATTTGCAACCTGGGCCGGCCTGCTGAAGCAGCAGCTGGCCTGGTGAGGGCTGGTCCGCCAGCGCTGGCCCTCTATCCCTTTATTCCTTTTTTTTTTTCCTGTTTCCTTGCAGTTTGGGCCATCACCTTCGGCCTGTTGTGTCAAGGGCCAGTTTCATTTTTTTTTTCCATTTTTCTTAATTAATTTCTAATTTTACTCAAAATGCCATAACTTTTTCATTTTAACCCCGATTAACCCCAAACCAGTTCCATTGTTCTTCTTTTAACGCCCCCGACATTTTGCCAGTGCCACGTCAGCGCGTGAACAGTACGCGCCGCGCAGGGGCGCGCGGAGCCGCCGCGCGTGTGCTACACGCGCCGCCTCCGTGTGCGTTTTTCGACAACCCGAACCCATTCCAACCTATTTCCGTGCTATGTGATCTATATCTAAGGCCAAACACGCAATTTCCACATCAAAACATAAAGGATTTGCGATAAACATATATAAAAGATATACATGCAATGATAATCAAATAACTCCCAAAACAGAATGCGAGAGAATCCAAAGCAATCCGACAGAGGGGAGGGTAACCTACCTTGTAGTGATTGAATTCTCTATACACAGTGGTTGGATTTGGTGTGATGGGCCTAATCTCCTTTCTCCTTTCTCTCTTCCTCTTCAGTCGGGATCGTGTGCTCGGGTGCTTTCAGTGGGATAGACAGATGACTCCGTTCACTTAGATTCTTTATATGTATTCGGACTATTTCAGTATTTTGTGGTTGATGTAGCGAGTAGTGACAGCTTTGATACTTGTTTTACTTTCGATGGATTTCGTCTAATAAAGATGTTTAATTTATTATCGTTTCCGCGAAAGAAATTTATACGTCTTTTCCGACGTGTAAAGAAGTTTGATCGACGCTTTGTAGTCCTCTTAGTAGGCTACGGCGGGTGCACCATTCCCGAAGCTAGGGTACGGGAGCGGGGCGCTACAGTCTTACCATCCTCAGAACCTAACGATAGCGTTTACTGTCGTTGGGATATATTGGGTATGTGTTGTTGTTCGCTGTCTCCCCTGTTCAAAAATCTACCTGTTATCTCTGCTTATATTCATCCCTTTGGAGGATGCGAAAAAACTGAAGCCATCGGCAGTAGAACGGACATAAATAGAAAAGGTAAGGAAACGGATTTATGCCAAAGACAAATCTCCAAAGCTACCATTTCAGACATGTTTTGATTTAAATCATTTGCCTTACTAAATTTGATACACTAAATTTAGTTTGTGACCAGTTTAGTATATTGTATATGATACTTATTTCAATCTTTATAGCATGCTCTTTAATATAGCGCAATCGATTTTGGAAAAACACTACAACAACATTACCCCATTGACTTAGAAGCTTCTACCTGTGGCGAGGTATGGGAGTCGGATGTACGCAAGGTATGAGTAAACTTTCTTTTCTAAAAACTGTGTATTAATTATGATCTTAATTATAATCGTGTATTCAAACGGTAACCTTCCAACTTCTATGGTCTATTAAAATATGAAAAATTGGAAAAGGGTTCGAAATGAAACCATTTACAAAGATAAGGAGCCGGCCAATATATGTTCATATGGCTTGGGGCCAAGAGAAAAATCCCATTAAGAATGGATTTTCTTGTATTCTGTTTTTTATCTTTATTTTCCCTTTTCCTATGAAAGTTCATGAACTAGACCTCTACTTATAGAAAGTTTTTCTTCCCAAGAGATTCATTTCCAAGCAGCCAACTTTAGAGTCTGAAATTCAAGAAATGGATGCTGATGCAAATGGTCAAGTCCGTCTGGAAGTAGAAGCAGGACACTCTAGTAGACATAAAATTCAGCCAATTTTCTCTTCTCCAGAGTAAGTGCCTTATTCTTTTGCTCTGTTTTCCATTGGTGTCTACCAAAGAGCAAGTATCTTCGTGTTTTGTTCATTTCAAAATTTTTGGCTTTGCAGACCAGGTTACGTTGCAAATGACTTGGAAAAGAAAAACCACCTCACCCTGAGTGACAGACTTGGAGTGCATGATTTTTTTCAATTGGACGTGAGTATCAACGCTTGATGCCTAGTTTGATTCTCTTCAGGAAGTGCAATGACTTTGATGCCTTGCCTTTCGTACTTTTTACCTCTTTTAAGTGTTGAAAACTTGCTGATCAATTTCTTTTGCCTGCTAATTCGGATACAGGTATGGCGAGCATCTGTGGCTGAGCTTCTAGGATCAGCTGTCCTCGTGTTTGTAATGGATGCTATAGTGATCTCCACCTTTGAGACTGATGATATCAAAGCTCCAAACCTTGTGATGTCGATTTTAATAGCCATTACCTTCACCATTATATGTCTCTCCATTCTTCCCGTCTCTGGTGGTCACATAAATCCCGTCATATCATTCTCCGCGTCATTGGTTGGCCTCATCTCCCTTTCTCGTTTTGTAGTTTACGTTTTCGCGCAATGTGTTGGTTCAGTTCTCGGGGCATTAGCACTGAAGGCAGTAATCAGCAGTAGCATTGCGCGGGACTACTCGTTGGGAGGCTGCACTATTACTGTGATTGCTCCAGGGCCAAATGGACAAGTTACAACAGGCATAGGAGCTGGGCAAGCTTTTGCTCTTGAGGTGATATGCACCTTTGTCTTACTGTTTATAACGGTTTGGACAGCGTTCGACCAGCGTCAAGCAAAGAAACTCGGCCCAGTTCTTGTTTTGAGTATCATCGGAACTGTGATAGGCCTTCTTACATTTGTATCGACCACTCTCACCACTAAAAGGGGCTATGCAGGGGCCGGCATGAATCCGGCTAGATGTTTCGGTCCGATGATTGTCAGAGGTGGCCACCTGTGGGATGACAACTGGATCTTCTGGGTAGGACCTGCACTTGCTAGTTTTGCATTCTACTTTTACACCAAGATCATTCCCAAGGATCATTTCCATGCTGAAGACTACAAGCATGACTTCTTTGGTGTCCTCAAGGCTTTGAAGGATAGCACCCCCACAAAGGGGTAGATTCTACCTCGAGGACTCCTTATTGCATCGGATCTATAAGATTACAACATATGTCATAAAGGGGAAAAAAAAAACACTTTTCTTTATTCTGTTAGTAGACATGTTCCCACTTTATTTATCAATGGCGGATTGCGCCCTCTTCCTCGGTAGAATCTTAGCTATGAGACAACACATTCTTGGCAAAAGAAACATACATATAGTAGATTATGTAAAACCATTTATTACCAATATTAAGTCACTCTCTAGATCAAATCAGAACAAGATATGGAAATTAGATGACTGAGGATCTCATCTGGCAGTCTATGTATAAAATTGCAAACAGGGAATTTGTAAGTAGGTGTAAGGCCACCAGACGAGATTATTTAATTGCAAGTAATCCAAAACTAATCTTCCCTTTGAGAGTTTATGGATATCCATCTGCAGAGACAAGTGAACTGAGACAGTATGCCAATATAGGATAATCATTGCCATATCAAACTCCACAAACCCAATCGCTTTCATGCTTGTCATAGCTCATGTCACACAGATGGTGTCTCCAACAATGTCGATGAAGAAGCCAGAAGCTCGTGAACAACTGAATTTGTAGACACCGATACTGGACTTCCTTGCAGCTGCAGCATGATACTCCCTAATATTTAAGTCAAAAGCTTCTTGAACTCCTCTTCCTTTACCAACTTGCCATCATCAGCATTTAGCATCTTCATAGCTTCGTTTATAACTTTGTCAATCTGCAAAGTTAAAATAACATTGAGTTGTTTCATGCTGGGAATAGTAAAAGGGATCCACTGAAACTTCCTTCAAGAACCAAAATCATTTTTAATATGTCAGCTCTAGTTGAGCTGCTAAGATCCAATAACAAATTATCCATAAAAATATGCTCTTTAGATAAATCAGTGGCCAGAACCTGATCAACTGCACCAACTGGAGGTAAGCCAGCTGAAGGAGCTATAAAATCCAATACGACGCGCAGATACTGTTTGGGCACTTTTCTGTGACGATCTGTGGGGGCACTGTCAATTTAGCGTCTGCATATGACATAATACAAGAACAAGTCAAACAAAAGGAAGCAAAATAGAAATAAGTAGTCAAAAGTTCAATCATACAACAACAACATTACCCATTGCCTTAGAGCCTCCCGCCTATGGCGGGGTATGAGGGGGTTGGATGTACGCAACCATACCCATATGTTAGAAACACACAGATGTTGTTTCCCGATGACTCATAATGAAAATTGCGTGTCGATCAACTGCTACTTCACAATATAAGAAGTGCAGTCAATTTAGTGAGTCATTTTGTTTTATTCCATCATATTCAAAAGTCAAGGAATAGTTTGTCATCGACTCCATTGGAGATGGAAAGATTTGCAGTTCAATCATGATATCCGATAATCCAGAAAGTAATTATATTACTAGAGACATTGAAAGACGACCAAACATCCAAATTAAGTTCAGTTTACTAGTACATTAGGCCATAAAATGTTTTCTGGCACAACAAAGCTACTAAACCTGACTACCTCTATTCCTAGGAGTGTAAATAAGCAAGCAAAATTTTCAAGCCATATTTTGCCAAAATTGACGGTTTACTAACCTTATCCAACTCGAACTTGTTAGACAAAAATCTCTTAATGCCACTGCCATCAGATCTATTCTCACTAAGAGCCATAATCACTGGCTGCTCCTTCAGAAACCTTGCTACTGTCTCTCCAGCCTTTTTAAAGTGAACCAAAAAGGCTTCTTGCGAAACAGGTTCCTGTGAGCAATCACCACATGATTGCAGCGCACGTATATGATATTGCTTCTAACCTACAAAAGAAGTAACACAATAACGAACAAGTTCAACAATCAAATGAAACAAAAACTAGAGTTCAAGATATGCAACCATACTGCGAGAGACTGAGACTCCAAAGTCCTGGTGTTTTGCCCGATTTAGTAAATTCTGCAATTCAAACTACATATGCATCCCTAGTGATAAAACGACGGAGAAACCGAACCAACTATCTATGCCGTCTATGATTCTACCTAAAAGTCCATTTTCAGCTTAAATTTGAACCGGACAAACTAAATACTCACCCAAGAATCAGAAGCAGGAGGCATTCCTCGTTCAACTGTCAATTTCTCAAAAGCCCTGATAATGTGATCTTGGTAAGAACCATCAGGTAGTTCAATTTCAGAAAAAATGGAAAGGATCTCTGGTTGAAATCTTGGGCCTTCAATAAATTCAAGAAGATCTTTGTCATCCATTGGAAGAATCAAGATAGGATCCCGCTTCAGACCAGCTGCCATGCCCAATAAAATATCTGAAAGAACCTCCTTAAATCTGCCTTTCTTATCTTTTCTTGCTTTCAGTGAGTAAATTCATTAAGCACCTGTACTACATATACAAGCCACAAAAGAAACACAAAAACAATGAAAGAAGCAAATTAAATATCATACAATGTTTGTTTGTAGATACAGCTGAGCCGTGGAGTTTGTTAGCATACAATGTTTTTCCCCTGTAGGTAATAAGATCTTACAATCCTAGCTTACAAAATCAAGACAGGTCCCATATAAATGCAAGATTCTGACATGTCTGTAGCAAATTTAAAGCCAAAAACAATTTGTGAAGAAAAGATCATAATTTGTGTGATCAGAAAATTTCAAAGTTCTCCCATGATTTTGAGGATTTAACCACTTGAACCTTCAGCTGTACTTGTATTCCAGATTCCAGACACGCCTTTTGGGTTCATCCTCCTTTTCTGATTAACACGGAAACACTTTTAGGATACAGAAAATTTTAATGCATTCTTCATCCTTTCTTTCTTATTAACAAGAAACCAACATATGGGCAAAGAGAAAACATACACAATGTGCTGTACTTAGATGTTTTTGCAATTGAAAGTGTTGCCCAAATTCTACGCACAACTAAACCAGCACTGAAGATTCATTCATGTTGCTTATACAAATAAAAACCATTCATGTTTAGATTCAGGGAACAACTAACATTAATAGCTTCTCAACTAATGCAATATACTCGATTGATTTATACATATATATGTAGAGAAAGAAGGGCTTTTTAAATGCATATTAAAGGAAATACCGGTATTAGCTAAATGAAACAAAAAGGGTGGCTGAATACCCCTACCCCTGCCCACTTGGCCGCCTTCACCGTTTTCTTAATCAATCAAACCTTATTCTTTAAAAAATCATCAGTAATTTGGTTACCAAGTACGGATGCTTCTTTATTCTTTAATCTTTGCATAAACTTATGCGGCAGATGTTGTTAAGTTTGAATGTATTAAAGTTCCACTAATAAATCCCATGGAAACCCTATCTGAAATCCAAGTGGCAATCATTATTGGACAATCGACGTTGGGATCATTGAATGATAGATAACTCATCCAAACAGCATAATGGTTGGAGAATTAAGTAGTCCACCGCTTATCCTTGCAGAGGAGCCCACTCAGGTGGAAGGTGTCAGACCACTAGATCATCATCTTTCAAACCCTAGTTCTACAGGTCTCAATCATGCTTCACTAGTTTACCACAGTCTTATCTTCTAATTTAATATGTTAAAGGACAATAGTCCCCATACCACGTGATCTTTCACGAACTCTGTCACTCTTATAGGCTCCTTCCATTAGAGACATTTCTAATCAACCCCTTGTCTTTCCATTATCTGCGTTATCTTCTCCTCGACATGTAGCTCTCCTTCCCCCTTATAAACATCCTGCTTTTCGAGCCTTTATTCACCGAATAAAGCAAAATATCTACTATTAAAGGAGAATATATAGGAAGTGTGAAGCTATCGAAAACAACCTAGTGGTTGAAAAGTTTGTATGTCAAGCTTAGTCTATATCATGATGTTTTTATTATCTATCATAATAATCATTATGAACGGACTAGCATATTGAGGACAGATAACATTTCATAGTTTAGAAGTTATTATCGACAAGGCGTCATATGTTCATAACGTCAATGTTATATACAATCCTCAACCTCTTCCAGTTCCTAAGTTCAAGTTGTGCTTGGGTTTGATTAACGTCGTACGATAATTAGGAGTCTACATATGGAAAAAAGAAAAGCACTTTTAGTGTATAGAGTTTTTGCCTCAAATTAAAGATTCATCGAGTCGGTGAAAAGTATGTATTAGGCGACTTTGTGACATAAAAGTCTAACATCGTAAATGGGAAAGAATTAGACAATTGTTCTAGATTTTTCATTTAATTTTCTTTGGAATTTAACTCTAGAAGCATTTAGTCTGTTCCCGCTTTTGTTAGTTAGACAAGTTTTTGTATTCTCCATTTTAATGACATTTGCTCCCATTTTTCCTTTGGACATAGGTTAAATTGATCAACACGGAAGTTGTGTCACCCGTCTTGCTTAACTTTTATCCTATTTTATTTCCTTTCTATGTTATTGTCGGTTATAAAACCGAGCTTGTTTTCTAAATTGTTCGTTTTTCGAATTCGATCTTAAATATGAAAAGAGATTAGTATAGGTTGTTAGGTCCCTTGGAACACACTAGAAGGGGGGTTGAATAGTGTGTTCACCAAGTATGGATATTTTATGGCTATTTTTCGTTTTGAAGTGCAACCAATACTTGGGTGTGTTCTTGAGAAGGAATAAAGACTTGCAAGAAAATAAAGAACACAAGTATGTATAGAGGTTCAAGTCAAATGACTCTACTCCTCTACCTTCTTGATGTTTCACAAAAAGGATTTTGAAATGAGGATTGTTATTTCTTTTGGGGGAAACAACAATCAAAAACAAAATCCAGAAAATACAAAAACTAGGCACCTCGCCTAGACCACAACCAAGAATTCTAACTCTTTGAAGTTTAGCCTCCAAAGATCTTCTTTGCCCTCAAAAAAATCTTGTAGGGAGAATAGTGCACCACACACTATCAACTAACCCTTCAAAGTCTAGAAAACTCAAACAAGAAGCACCTTTGCTCCTTGACCAACAATCTACCCAATCTCTCACAAAATAATCTCACCAAGAAGAAGACTCTTCTTCTTCTTACAATAATCACTCCCAACAATAAAGTAAAAGTATACAAAGATTACAAATATTTTGAGAGCTTGAGCTTGAGAGAATTTGAGAGCTTGCAATGTAGAAAGTTGGAGAAGAAATGGAAGAAACCCTTCTTTTTATCATCTTCAAAGTTTCTTCCCGTTTGAAACCCTCTGCACTGACATTAATGGGTTTTGACATCATGTGTTGGTGAGTCCTCATCATTGGAGATCTCCCTTTGACATGTAGCAACATTCTTGGAGAGATTTCAAAGTGAATGCCAAGAAAGGAAACCTGAAAATCTCAACAGAGAGGAACATGCAAAAAAGACATTAAAAAGGGAGGGTACAAAGAGTCAACTGATGTTAAAAAGTGAAGTTCAAGACCTTTGTAACGTTAGTCACATGAAGCGCCTAATGTGCAAAAGCACAGGCGTTCGAAGTGACATTGAGCGCTTGATGTGAAAATGAACAGTCGTTCGAAGTCACATCAAGCGCCTAATGTGGGCTTCTTAATTCGTTCGAAGTCACATGAAGCGCTTAATGTGGCACTTCATGCCTGTTCGAACTAACTCTGACTTTTACTCAAAGGAAGTACTTAGGAGTACGTGCCCAACCAGGGGAAAAGTACTTTTGGCATGGTGGACTGCATAAAGCGCCTAAAGAGGCGTTCAAAGTGTTCGCACTTTTCAACAGGTCACATAAAGCGCCTAATTAGGCGTTCAAAGTGTCCTGTTTTTCAAACACTCACATGAAGCGCCTAATCTAGGCGTTCGAAGTGTTCGCAGATCCAGACCCTTCACATAAAGCGCCTAATCTAGGCGTTCGAAGTGTACTGGACTCCACCAAGGTACATTAAGCGCCTAATGTAGGCGTTCGAAGTATACTGACTTCAAACAACACACATGAAGCGCCTAATCCCTTGTTCAATGTGCCAAAATGTGCAAATCATCAAAACTCAACATATTCTAACATTCTCCCTCTTTTTGATGATTTCACAACATGCATAGCTTGTCAAAGCTCCCCCTTAATATATGCTCCCCCTCACTAAGTGCAATGAAAAAAATAACTTGAACAACATAAGACGATGAAACATTTTCAATGGACATAATAATAAAATCAAGTTATAAAATTTTCATTAAACATTAGCAAGAAATTTTAACACCAACAAAATAAAATAAAATAAAATAAAATTACATAGCACCACCACTTGGTGGTGTAAAACCACTAAAGCCAAAACCTACACTAGCGGCAAAATCAGTGAATCCACCCATGGATCCACTAGCACCACCAGCAGCATCACCAGCACCACCACCAGCAGCATCATCACCACCACCAGCACCACCACCACCACCACCACTTTCTCCCCCTAAATCATCAAAATTAGGAGGAAGAGCCCAAGGACTAATCTGCATGAATGCATTGCGAAATGCAGTCATACGCAGTTCATTTCACACATGCCGAGCTTCATGCTCAGCATCACGAAGATGCAACTACTGAACAGTTTGTTCAAGGGCAGCAATGCGTGATAGTAATTCTGAAGAATTACTACCACCAGCAGCATATTGAGGTCCCCCCGCGACCTCATCTTCATCAGGAATGGTGGTGGCCTTCCTTTTCTGCGAGTCAACGGCCTGGGCGATGTTGTAATGATCATAGACTTCAGATTTAGCAACTTGGGTCAAGTCTTCATCAGAAATGGCAACGCCTTTTGACTTTAACAATATTGTGACAATATTGGCAAAAGGCAAAGCTTTTGACCCTTTTCGGAGAGCTGCAAACATGACTTCTATGATGATCCAGGCAAGATTCAGCTGGGTTAGATGCTTGAGACGGTAAGAGACATAGAAATCCATGTTGCTTGGATTTCTAGTGGCCTTACCATTGATGTAGTAGGTGACCACCGCGAGTAGAATGCGATCCACCAGTGGCATATTCTGAGTCTTCTTGGAGGGGAAATACCCCAAATCAAATTTAACGTCCTGTTCAAGGACGCCGTATTTGACACTCCAGTCAAACACGGAGAAATCAGTCAGTCCCTCATTTCGGATTCTCAGGACTTCACAAATTTCAGAAACAGTGAAGCTGAGAGGAGTACCATCGATAACAGTGTTGAGGGAAAAAGGCTGAGACTCAGATTGTGGAGTGACCCACAAGTTTGAATAGAAGAGCCGGGTGTGCTCGCGGGAGTATTTCTGCATATCAGGCCTGGACCAAAGAGATGTCCAGCCCTGATGTTCCAACAAAGGAACAATTTCAAAGGCAGTGCTCGTCTCAGGAAGATTGCTGAGATTGAGCAGTTTCAGAGGGATGATAAGACGGCTGGATGACATCCATTCTCGGAATAGCATCCCGGAGTAGTAGGAGATGTGAGCACCTTTGTCAATGGTGCGAGGAGGCTTCTTGATGTCGGGATCAAATTTCTTCAACCAAGGAAAGTTTTCCTTGGTGAACCCTTCACGGATGGCTGTGATTTATGGAGGCTCGACAATTCCTTGTCCAGCCGTTTGTTTTTGCTTTTGTGTTCGTGGGCGTTTGGAAGGACCAGCGGAAGCCATTTGATGAGGAGTTGGGAGAAGAAGAGGTCTTGAAAATTTTAGGACAAGATGATGAAGAGAAAGAGTGATGAAGAATGGAAGAGGAGAAGATTGGATTTTAAAGGGTGAAGAATGGAAGAGGAAGAGTTGGTGGAGTAATGGTGGGAGAGAGGATTAAAGTAAGAGTGGAGGAGTGGGAGAGAGGTTTGAGGAAGAAGAGGAAAAGTTGTAGTGAATAGGGAAGGGAAGAGGTCAGACGTGGGGAGTGGGAAGAGAAAGAGGCGGCTTGTGAATTGATGGTCCTTGAATGGCGCGAAAACTGAAGAGGCGGCGAAAAGACAGTGTAAAAATAGGGTTAAAGCGCCTAATGTGACATCGAACGACTTCACAAAGTTGGATGAAGCGCCTAATGTCACACTGAACGGCTGTGGAGATGAGGATTGAGCGCTTTATGTTACATCGAGCGAGTGAACAAACTCAGATCAAGCGCTTAATCCTACATCAAACGCCTTTGCAAAGGTACATAAAGCGCCTGATGTCACTTCGAACAAGTGACATACTTAACACCAGGCGCTTGATGTAACATCGAACGCCTGAACAATTTGAGATAAAGCGCTTTATGTGTACTGATCTTGAAAATTTTTGAAATTTTCGTGCTCAAAACTCAAGATGGTTTTATCAACCCATATTGAGCAACCCCAACCTACTTCTTATGGATACAAAGACATCACTAGGTAGGGGTTTCGTGAAAATGTCCGCTAGTTGGTCTCGTGTAGGAACAAATTCCACACTTACCAAGTTCTTTTGTACACAGTCACGGATGAAATGATACCTCACGTCGATTTGCTTGGTCCGACTATGTTGGACGAGATTTTGTGCAATATTAATGGCGGACGTGTTATCACACAAAATTGGCACCTTTGAGAAGTGAATGTTATAATCATTTAACGTGTTTGTCATCCATAATAATTGTGCACAACACGAGGCGGCCGACACATATTCGGATTCCGCCGTAGAGAGAGACACACTGTTTTGTTTCTTGGAGAACCAAGAAACGAGACAATCTCCGAGAAACTGACAAGTTCCGGAAGTGCTCTTTCTGTCAACTAGACTCCCCGCATAATCGGAGTCACAATAACCTCTTAAGTCAAAACATGCATTCTTATGATAAAATAAACCAAATTTCAAAGTACTTCTAAGGTATCTAAGGATGCGTTTTACCGCAATAAAATGCATCTCCCTAGGATCACTTTGAAATCTAGCACATAGACATACTGCATGTAAAATATCGGGTCTACTAGCCGTTAAGTAAAGTAGACTACCTATAATGCCACGATACAAGGTTACCTCGGCATGCTTTTCCTTTTCATCCTTGTCAAGCTTTGCACTTGTGCTCATAGGAGTGTTCACCTCTCTTCCTTCACCAAAATTATACTTTTTGAGCAAATCTCTTGTGTATTTGGTTTGGGAAATGTACACGCCATCTTCGGTTTGCTTGATTTGCAATCCAAGGAAATAATTTAGTTCGCCCATCATGCTCATCTCGAACTCACCTTGCATAAGACTAGCAAATTGCTCACAAAGACAATTGTTAGTAGCACCAAAAATAATATCATCAACATATACTTGAACAATTAAATGATTCCTACCTTGTTCTTTTATGAACAAAGTAGTGTCAACTTTACCTCTTGAAAAACCATTATTAAGAAGAAAAGTACTTAACCTCTCGTACCAAGCTCTTGGAGCTTGTTTGAGGCCGTAAAGAGCCTTTTTAAGTTTGAAGACATGATGTGGTGAATCATGACATTCAAACCCGGGAGGTTGTGCAACATACACTTCCTCTTGAATAACACCATTCAAGAAAGCGGATTTAACATCTATTTGGTAAAGTGTAAAATCCCTATAACAAGCATATGCTAATAACATTCTAATAGCTTCAAGCCATGCTACGGGTGCAAATGTCTCATCAAAATCAATACCTTCTTCTTGACGGTATCCTTGAGCAACTAACCTAGCCTTGTTTCTAGTGACATTACCTTGATCATCCATCTTGTTACGAAAAACCCATTTCGTACCAATAATAGGATGATCGTGTGGTTTGGGAACTAGCTCCCAAACATCACTTCTTTCAAATTGGTTTAATTCTTCTTGCATAGCCAAGATCCAATTTTCATCAAGAAGTGCATCTTTAATATTTTTAGGCTCTATAAGAGAGACAAATGCATTCTCTCTATATTGTCTTCGTGTGGTGATACCTCTATTTAAATCACCAATGACTAACTCTTGAGGATGAGAACTTTTGTGCTTAAATGATCTAGGAAGATTGGAGACATCACCTCCAACTTCCTCTTGATCATGTTCCGGAAGAGATGAACCTTCATTATCAACATGAACCTCATGTTCCGGAATGTGTGATGCATTTTCTACATTTTGTGTATCAACAAGAGTATGAGAGATATTTTTACTTGACTCACTAAGTTCATTTACACAAGGTGGAGGAGTACCTTCAAGAGGTTCAACTCTCAAATCAATGAAGATGTTTCCATTTGGAGGATCATCAACGATCTCTCGTTGAGGAACAACCATAGAAACATCCTCAAGAATCTCTTCTTGAGGAGTCACATCTTCTTCCTCTTCACAATCCTCATTAAGTTTAGGTTCGTCACTAAGTGACTCATTAAACTTAACATGGATTGATTCTTCCACCTTTTGACTCCTTTTGTTGAAGACACGAAATGCTTTACTATTTGAGGCATAACCTAAAAAGATACCTTCATCCGCTTTGAGGTCAAGTTTGTCCAAAGTATCTTTGGTATTAAGTATAAAACACTTGCAACCAAAGACTTTGAAATACCCAATGTTGGGAACTTTTCCATTCGAAAGCTCATAGGGTGTCACATTTAGGTATGGTCTCAAATAGACACGATTGATCACATGGCAAGCGGCATTTACCGCTTCGGCCCAAAAATACTTAGGCAAACCGAACTCATTCAACATTGCTCTACACAATTCTTGTAGAGTTCTATTCTTTCGTTCGGCCACACCATTTTGTTGAGGAGTTCTAGGTGCCGAAAGGTCATGAGAGTATCCTTTGGATACACAAAAACTTTCGAAATCACCATCGAACTCACCACCACGATCACTACGGATGGTTTTAATGGTGTCACCCACATGATTTTCCAATCGTTTACTTAGACTTATAAACTCACTACATGCATCACTTTTCTTAGCAAGAAACATCACCCACGTATAACGAGTATAGTCATCTACTACCATGAAGGTATAATGTTTACCACCCAAGCTTCTTGTTCCAACATCCCCATACAAATCCATATGAAGCAATTGTAGGGGCTTGGAGGTGGAAATATTTGTCTTGGGTTTGAAACTTGTTTTCACAAGTTTCGCCTTTTGACAAGTGTCACATAAGTCATTGTTTTCGAAACTCATTTTTGGAAGGCCTCGGACTTTATCATTTTCGCAAATAAATTTAAATGTTTTGAAACATACATGTCCGAGACGTCTATGCCATAGTTGCGTCAAATCATTTTTAGCAACTAGACAAGATACATTTTGAGAAACTAAATCATTGATGCTAAGTTTGTAAATATTTTTGAAACGCAAAGCCTCAAATAAGATCTTTTCTTCCTTTTTCACAACACACTTTGTTTTCAAAAACGTTACTTCATAGTTAGCATCACAAAGTTGACTGACACTTATCAAGTTAAACTTAAGACCTACAACATATAAGACATCACTAAGAGAGAAGGAATCGTTACCAACAATACCATGTCCTTTGATTTGGCCTTTGCTACCGCCAAAGTGGACAACTCCTCTGTCTTGCATAGTGAGTCTATGGAAGAGACGTTTGTCTCCCGTCATATGGTTGGAACACCCACTGTCCACGACCCATTTGACCTTCTTGTCTTCGCTTTCTCCAATGAGTGCTAGGGCCTACAAAAGAACCATATGAAGTTGGTACCCTTTTTATTTTGGGTCCTTGAAGGTTAGTCACCTTCATCTCGCCTTTCGGCACCCACACAAGATTCTTATTGTTCTTTGCTCTACACTCTTTCTACATGACCTTTCCTATTGCAATAAAAACATGTAGGAGTATGCTTGTGAGTTGGTGCATGCTTGTGCGAATGTTTGTGCATTGGCACATGTCGTGTTTCCTTTTTAGGAACCACCTTCTTTGAAATTGAAGAAGGTTTTTGTTTCACAACATGGACCAAAGGTTGTGATGCCTTTGGTGTATTAGCCTTTTGTTTAGGCATGTGCCTTTGCTTCTTCAAGGAGGTTTTAGACTCTTTGATCACTTGTGCTTGTTCCTTTTTATTTCCCTTCTTAGATGCATACATGGCACTAGGTTTGATTTTAACTTTCATGCTTGGCCTAGATGCATCTTTGATCTCTATCTTTTTAGCACTTACCCTTAAATCATTTTTCTTATTCTCAAGGGCTTGAGCACATGATTTCATCAAATCATGTTTCTCTTCAAGTGCAATCACATGCATAGTCATAATTATATCATGCTCAAGTTGCAATGCAATGTGATCTTCTAACGTGTCATTATATTCATTTATGCATGCTCTAAACTCTTTCTTGACACGTTTATATTTTAAGTCAAGGAGATCATTTTCTTGTACTAAATCATCTCGTTCATCAATAATTCTATAGTGAGATGAAATGTTGTATACCTCCTTGTCATCGTCGGTGGCCATGAGTGCGAAGAATTCCTTGTCAAGATCATCTTGCACCACCCCCGTGAGTGCAAGATCATTACGATCGCCATTGTCGCTCTCGGACCCGGAAAGAAAACTCTCCCAATGGGCTACTTCTGCTTGCAAGGCCTTCTTCCTTTGGTAGATGGCCTTCTTGTCTTTGAGTTGCGGCTCCTTCACCCGACAGTATTTCATGAAGTGACCAAGCTTCCCACATTTGTAGCATTTATTCTCTTGGTCCTTCACCTTGTCCTTGGAGTATTTTTCTTTGATAAATCTCTTGGCTTCATCACCATTCTTTCTCGCAAAACGTCGGAATCTTTTGACAAGAAGTCCGACTTCATCATCCGAGTCCTCCGACTCGACTACTAACACCTTTGAAGATTGGCGAATAGGATCATTCTTTTCTTGTGCATCCAAATGAATCTCATAAGTGATGAGATTCCCGTATAACTCATCCAAGGTGATTGTTTCAAGATCCTTGGACTCCTCAATGGCCGTCAGTTTTGTGTTCCATTCTCTTCCTAAACTATTTAGGAAGCAATGGTTTAGATCCTCTTGTTCTATTTTCTTGCCAACCGCTTTTAGAAGGTTGACAAGCTTGCGGAATCTTTGGATGGAATCTTCAATCTTTTCACCTTTGGGGACAGTGAGGTTGTAGAATTGTTTTATCAACTGTCTCCTTTTGGCCTTTCTTACTTGAGATGTTCCTTCATGGATCATCTCAAGCTTTGTCCAAGCCTCGTGTGCGGATCGGACACCTTGAATCTGAGCTCTCTCATTTGGGGAAAGAGAGCTATTTAAAATAGCAAGAGCCTTGCTATTTATGGCCAACTGAAACTACTCCTCAGGAGTAGGATCATCAATATCAATGAGAATCATAGATCCTCTTGAGTCCTCAACCCATATTCTGTGCGCACAAGAACGCAAGTAGGTTTCCATGTTTGACTTCCACAGTGGGTAGTTTAAAGGGTCAAACATGGGAACTTTGACATGAACATTTGAGATAGAAGGGAATAGGGTTTCCTGCCTCCTTCTTCTAGAGGTATCAGCACTAGGAGAACCCAAATCATCAAAGACAAAGGGATCCATACTAAAAATGATCAAATCTTGTATTTGGACTCAAATAAGCAAGATGAGGCTCTGATACCAATTTTAGGTCCCTTGGAACACACTAGAAGGGGGGTTGAATAGTGTGTTCACCAAGTATGGATATTTTATGGCTATTTTTTGTTTTGAAGTGCAACCAATACTTGAGTGTGTTCTTTAGAAGGAATAAAGACTTGCAAGAAAATAAAGAACACAAGTATGTATAGAGGTTCAAGTCAAATGACTCTACTCCTCTATCTTCTTGATGTTTCACAAGAAGGATTTTGAAATGGGGATTGTTATTTCTTTTGGGGGAAACAACAATCAAAAACAAAATCCAGAAAATACAAAAACTAGGCACCTCGCCTAGACCACAACCAAGAATTCTAACTCTTTGAAGTTTAGCCTCCAAAGATCTTCTTTGCCCTCAAAGAAATCTTGTAGGGAGAATAGTGCACCACACACTATCAACTAACCCTTCAAAGTCTAGAAAACTCAAACAAGAAGCACCCTTGTTCCTTGACCAACAATCTACCCAATCTCTCACAAAATAATCTCACCAAGAAGAAGACTCTTCTTCTTCTTACAATAATCACTCCCAACAATAAAGTAAAAGTATACAAAGATTACAAATATTTTGAGAGCTTGAGCTTGAGAGAATTTGAGAGCTTGCAATGTAGAAAGTTGGAGAAGAAATGGAAGAAACCCTTCTTTTTATCATCTTCAAAGTTTCTTCCCGTTTGAAACCCTCTGCACTGACATTAATGGGTTTTGGCATCATGTGTTGGTGAGTTCTCATCATTGGAGATCTCCCTTTGGCATGTAACAACATTCTTGGAGAGATTTCAAAGTGAATGCCAAGAAAGGAAACCTGAAAATCTCAACAAAGAGGAACATGCAAAAAAGACACTAAAAAGGGAGGGTACAAAGAGTCAACTGATGTTAAAAAGTGAAGTTCAAGACCTTTGTAACGTTAGTCACATGAAGCGCCTAATGTGCAAAAGCACAGGCGTTCGAAGTGACATTGAGCGCTTGATGTGAAAATGAACAGTCGTTCGAAGTCACATCAAGCGCCTAATGTGGGCTTCTTAAGTCGTTCGAAGTCACATGAAGCGCTTAATGTGGCACTTCATGCCTGTTCGAACTAACTCTGACTTTTACTCAGAGGAAGTACTTAGGAGTACGTGCCCAACCAGGGGAAAAGTACTTTTGGCATGGTGGACTGCATAAAGCGCCTAAAGAGGCGTTCAAAGTGTTCGCACTTTTCAACAGGTCACATAAAGCGCCTAATTAGGCGTTCAAAGTGTCCTGTTTTTCAAACACTCACATGAAGCGTCTAATCTAGGCGTTCGAAGTGTTCGCAAATCCAGACCCTTCACATAAAGCGCCTAATCTAGGCGTTCGAAGTGTACTGGACTCCACCAAGGTACATTAAGCGCCTAATGTAGGCGTTCGAAGTATACTGACTTCAAACAACACACATGAAGCGCCTAATCCCTTGTTCAATGTGCCAAAATGTGCAAATCATCAAAACTCAACATATTCTAACATAGGTTGTGTCCTTTGTGACATTTTAGTTATATGATTTATAATTAAATCCTAATTTGTTATTTACGAATACTTATACCGAAGGGTTATGTATTTTCAGTTAAGAGACACAATTCTTTATTAAAGAGACATGTTCACTTATCAAAGGTGTGTGAATCCAAATGTTATGACGGAAGTATCTTTTGGTTGCCTGTAAATATGGATAAAGTTACTCTCTTTACCTTTTTACTAGTTTTAATTATACATCAAAGTAAATATTAAAGTAAAGGTTAGTGGATAGAAATATCCGTTCAAGTTTGAGATTGTCTGTATCAAAGTTGAAGATTACGCTCATCATATTGGACTTATTTATTTATTCGTACATACGCTTGCTTATAGATAATGTACATAATGTGGATAATGTTAGTAGGTGTTGTAGATAAAGATTGAGTTGTTGTAAGATAGGAGATAGACTTGGTTAGGATATCCCATATTCTAGGGGATCTCATTTTGATTAGTTTACTTATACGCAGTCTGTACGCTTGTGTTACTCACTTCAATATATCAAAACACTACGTTTCTTCATGGTATCAGAGCTTTAGGTCTGATCAAATTCTTCAGTCGGTTTTTTTTGTTAAACCTGCGGCAGTCCACCGCTAGTTTTTGTTCCTTTGTGGTCTTTGGTCCAACAAGCCTGCCGGAGTTTCTTTTTCTCATTTGTGTCTTCATCTTCCTTCCTTCGATTTCGATCAAGTTTTTTTTGTCATGGCGGAACAAGTTTTCACCACTACTGATCCTAAGTCTGCGTATTATTTGCCTTCTTCGGATCATCCTGGACTTCTCTTTGTCACTCAACCATTGGGAGAAAACGGAGAGAATTACTTCGTCTGGCGGAAAGCGTTTATCAATGCTCTACGCTCTAAAAACAAAGCTGGGTTTGTTGATGGAACCATTAAGCGTCCCGATGCTGCATCTGTCAACTATGCAGTCTGGCAGCAGTGTAATGCCCTGGTTTTGGCATGGCTGTCTAATTCGTTGGTGAAAGAACTTCAAGGCACAGCTGCTCATGCTGACTCCGCGCGAGATGTATGGGTGGATCTTGAAGAGCGATTCACACAAGGTGTTGATGCATGTGTATACGAGCTGCGGCGTGCGATCGCGTCTCTTCGTCAGGATCATAGTCCGATTTCTGTGTACTATGGTCGGCTTAAGGCACTTTGGGGAGAGTTGCAGTCATTTGATGAGCTTCCCGTTTGTAGCTGTGGTTTGTGCACGTGTGGGTTGTTCAAAGCAATGGAAACTGTTCGTGAAAAGGCGATGGTTTTTGATTTTCTCATGGGACTCGATGAGACTTTTAATACGGTACGTTCGCATGTTTTGAGTATTGATCCTTTACCTTCGCTTGGTCGTGTATATGCGATTGTAGCACAGGAAGAGAAACAGCGTGCTGTGGCTCAAACTCGATTGCCGCAGTTTGAGGCAGCCGCATTGGCGGCATGGCGACCTCCTAGCGATGGCCGTACATCCAAGTCCAAGGGCAAAGGCGAGCGGCCTAAGTGTGATCATTGTGGCAAGGTGGGTCATCGTCGTGAGACTTGTTTTGATCTCATCGGGTTTCCAGCCGATTGGACGGTGAATCGTCCACGTTCCAGCAGAGGGGGAGCCGGATCTGGCAGGTCCTCCCCAACGGTCCTTGATGGGCCGAAGTCGACTGCTTTGCAGGTGGAGGCTTCGGCATCACCTGTTTTCGCAGGTCTCACATTGGCTCAACAACAGCAACTGGCACAGTTCGTGGAGCACTTGAATGGAGGTAATTAAGGGTCCAATGTTCCGATGCCTAGCAAGACTGCCACGGGTATTGCACCATTATCTTCTCATTGGCTTTTTGATAGTGGAGCCAATGCTCATATTGTTAATAATCTTTCTATGTTTTCTACTATCATTACCGACAAAGTGGCCGCTACTGTACAAATTCCTAATGGCACTCACGTTCCGGTGCGTGCTATAGGCACTGTTCATCTTTCAGATTCTTTGGTTCTTCATGAGGTCTTGGGGGTTCCGGAGTTTGCTTTTAATCTTATTTCTGTGAGCCGTTTAGTGAAGGATTTAAATTGTGCGCTGACTTTTGGACCTGCTTTCTGTGTTCTGCAGGAGATGCCGTCGAAGAAGCTGATTGGAGTGGGTAGGCAGCATGATGGTCTCTACAGTCTTGTTTCTCATACTGCTGCCGTCACTCTTGCTGCAATAAAGGACGATGAGTGCATTTGGCATCGTCGCATGGGTCATCTCCCTCTTTCCAAATTTCGTTTTCTGCCTTCTGTTGTTGTTTCCAATAAAGAACTATTTTGTGATGCTTGTAGTCGAGCTAAACAAGCACGTTTACCATTTTCACCTAGTACAAGTGTAACTTTACATCCTTTTGATCTTATTCATTGTGACATTTGGGGGCCTTATAAAACACTTAGCATGTCTGGGGCGCGCTATTTTTTGACTATTGTTGATGATTACAGTCGTACTACTTGGGTGTATTTGATGGGGTCCAAATCTGAGGTCAGTCGTCATTTGTTACATTTTTTCACTTGGGTTCGCACACAATTTAACCGTCCTATCAAGCGTGTGCGTAGTGACAATGGGTTAGAATTCACTAGTGCTACTATTCTTGCTTATTATGCGGATCAGGGCGTAGATTCCCAAACGTCGTGTGTGTACACACACCCCAACAAAATGGTGTTGTTGAGCGTAAGCATCGTCATATTTTAGAAGTCGCTCGTGCTCTCCGTTTTCATGCTTGTTTGCCTGTCTCGTTTTGGGGGGAATGTGTGTTAACTGCAGTTTATCTTATCAATCGTATGCCCACTGCTGTTCTTCAAAATAACACCCCTTATGAGGTCTTGATGGGACGTTTACCTACTTATCATCATCTTCGTGTTTTTGGGTGTCTTTGTTATGGGTATCTACATGGTTCACGTGATAAGTTCGCTCCACGTTCGGCTCCTGGTATTTTTGTTGGTTATCCACACTCGCAAAAGGGTTACAAAATCTTTGATTTATCGAGTCGGAAAATTTATGTTAGTCGCGATGTTTCCTTTTACGAAACTGTTTTCCCTTTTAGTCACACTTCTCATCTTAATATTACTAGTCCTCCGGATATTTTTACTCCTACTGTGCCTAGCTGGGAAGATCATACTCCACCCACTTCAGTTTTATCCGATTTTCAGCCCCCACAACATTTCGCCCCCTCAGTTGATCAGTCCTCACCTTCGGCTACTGCTCCATCCACTTCTTCAGCCGAAGCTTCAGTTCCTACGGATCCACCCGTGCAAACTGCGTCCAGTCCTGCGCTTTCGGCTGAGATAGTTCCAGCCTCAGCCGCGGCCCCTTCCCAGCCCCCGCGTATCCTCCGGCATCGTCAGTTACCGCGTCATCTTGCTGATTTTGATGTTGCTTTGCCTTCTTCACTTGTCCCATCCGCTGTGCCACCCGCTCCAACGGCCAATTCCACAGTATTTCCCTTATCTCGTTTCCTTTCCTATGCTCGGTTATCTCGTTCGTATCATTGTTATGTTGCGGCCATCACCGCTGGGGATGAGCCTGTTTCCTTTCGACAGGCTGTTAAGCATGCCCATTGGCGCGACGCTATGCAGCGTGAAATCTCTGCCCTTGAAGCTAATCAAACTTGGCATGTTGTCCCGTTACCTCCTGGTAAGCGCACGATTGATTCTAAGTGGGTCTACAAGATTAAGTATAATCCTGATGGTACTATTGAACGTTACAAGGCTCGTTTAGTTGCACGTGGGTATACTCAGATTGAGGGTGTCGATTTCCATGAGACTTTTGCTCCTGTGGCTAAGTTAGTCACTGTTCGGTGTTTACTTGCTATTGCGGTGTCCCGTCGTTGGCATATTCATCAGTTGGATGTCAACAATGCCTTCTTGCATGGTGATCTTACAGAAGATGTTTATATGCGTATTCCCCCTGGGTTTTCGCGTGAGGGGGAGCGTAATGTTTTTAAGCTTCGCAAATCATTATATGGTTTACGTCAAGCATCTCGCAATTGGTACGCTAAGTTTACATCTGCACTGATTGCTGTTGGTTATATGCAGTCTCATGCTGATCCTTCGTTGTTTATCTTGTTCACCGAGTCTTCTTTTGTGGCCGTTTTAATCTATATTGATGATGTTATTGTGACTGGCGATGATCTTGCGCGTATCACCGCGTTAAAAGCTTATCTTGATCATAAGTTTAAAATCAAGAACTTAGGTCCACTCAAATATTTTCTTGGCATAGAAGTTGCTCGCTCCTCGACTGGCATGGTTTTAAATCAGCGTAAGTATGTTCTTGATATTCTCATGGAATGTGGGTTACTTGGCTGTCGCCCGGCGCGCACTCCAATGGATCAGAAGGTTCACTTTGCTGACTCTGATCCCTTGCTAGATGATCCCGCTTTCTATCGCCGTATTGTTGGTCGTCTTCTTTATCTCACGGTTACTCGTCCTGACATTTGTTATGCTGTCAACACCCTCAGTCAATTTATGCATGCTCCTCGTAAATGTCATCTCGATGCTGTCTTCCATTTATTACATTATCTTAAACAAGCTCCGGGACAAGGCCTCTTCTTGTCCGCTGACGCTCCGTTGCAACTTGTAGCCTATTGTGATGCTGATTGGGCTGGATGTCCTGTCACTCGTCGTTCCACCACTGGGTATATGGTGTTTCTTGGTACTGCACTTATTTCTTGGCGTTCTAAGAAGCAGCCTGTTGTTTCTCGATCGTCTGCAGAGGCTGAGTATCGTGCTATGGCTTATGCCACGAGTGAGATTGTTTGGCTTCGCACGCTTTTGTGCGATCTACGGGTCTCGGTTTCTTCACCCATCCCATTACATTGCGATAATCAAGCGGCCTTGCATATTATTGCTAATCCAGTTTTTCATGAGCGTACTAAGCATATTGAGATCGATTGTCATTTTGTTCGCCAGCATTATGTTGCCGGACGTATTTTGCCGTGTAAGGTTCCTGCTGCTCAACAATTAGCGGATGGCTTCACTAAACCTTTGGGTCCGGATGGTTTTGGTCGGTTTTTGGGCAAGTTGGGCATGGTCAACATTCATGCGCCAACTTGAGGGGGAGTATTGGACTTATTTATTTATTCGTACATACGCTTGCTTATAGATAATGTACATAATGTGGATAATGTTAGTAGGTGTTGTAGATAAAGATTGAGTTGTTGTAAGATAGGAGATAGACTTGGTTAGGATATCCCATATTCTAGGGGATCCCATTTTGATTAGTTTACTTATACGCAGTCTGTACGCTTGAGTTACTCACTTCAATATATCAAAACACTACGTTTCTTCACATCAAAAATGCTTCCGCTCATCGAACCATGGAGAAAGGTATGCTTCATTAAACATCCTCTTATAACTATTGTGAAATGATTGTGTATGTGAAAGCATAGATTTCTACATCATAAAAACTTAATCGGTTACAATTAGTACCACGTACCTAAGAAATAATACACCATTCATACTACACTAAGACCACAGGGTGTACAATATTCGTATACTTTTAAACTCAAGATCGATACTTGATAAAATTTAATGAGAGAAAAGTTACTGGAGTAATATTTTTTCTCATTTTATTCAATACAAGCATATATATCCTTCATATTCCTAAACTATAACTATCCATCCTAAACTATAGCAAGCAAAAATTTTTATCATCAAGACAAGATATATATGCACATTAGAATATAGACCTACTATATAAAGCATAAATTACTAACAATCACCTCTAACAATACTATGTCGTGGGACCAAGTAACGCTCCCAAAGATATCGAGGCTACCCACTTGGTGCATCCGTTATTGTGTTTGCAGTGCAGCCCATATGTGTACGAAAATTTCTGATTTCTCTCACGATTCTTACGTACGAAGAAACAACGCTCAGTTCCACTGTTTCCTTATACGTACATTCCTCTTCTTTCCCCTACCCAAATCCACTTTCTTTTGGCAGTTGTTTTGGTCAAGTAGATTGATCGTTTTTATGGGTTGTCGCCAGTTATCATACATGGACAAGATGGACCCTCATTGGATCGTCAAGTCTTCAATATGATCAGCAGGTTCGTCTTGCACTTGTCATTCTTTATTAGCATCTCCACATTATTGGTATGCACCATCAAGACTTTTGGATCATGTTGACGTTAAAAATTCATATCATTATTCAAACGGTTTAGCCATCAGGTTTGACTCATTTAGCTTTCCGGGTTCATCCTTCTTTTCCTTATCATCAAGAAACTCAAATTTCTTGACTTCCTCATCCAGACGTTTGTTGGGATAGATATGAAGAGGAAGGGCGTTAATCCTTCAACTTTCAAATGCAAAAGTGTATAGAACCACTAGCGAGAAGCCGTTTAAAATACTTATCATAATTAAAATAAAAAATGTAAAAGAAAACTGTTGGAAATATATTTCAAGAATAAACGTCGTGTTTCATTAGAATAATACACATGTTCTATTTATAATCTAGTCTACACATTATCTATGGTATACATTTAAACGCAATAAATACAGAATGATATGATACGATACGATATGATAAAACTTTGGACATAAGTTCTTAAGATCTGATCACATCTCTAATTCTTTCTGATCGATTCTTTCTAACAAAAACCTTGGATGCACGTTCCATCTTTCCCTTGGGACGTATCAGATAAGGAATTTGTCTGTGTTTGTTGAATTGCATAGTGTGGCTCGATCAATTTTCGAGTGTTTCTATACATATATATACATGCATACACACACACACATATATATACATACATACATACATACATATATATATATACATACATATATATATATACATGTCGCAAAACATAGAGGAGCCCAGTGTAACCGAACTTTATTGGGGGATTTGGCCGGGTATGCTCAGTGTTGGGCATGGGTCACTTATTTGGGAGTGTGGAGGCCGTGTTTTTGTTATGAGTCGTTTTTATTATTCACTTTTTAGTTTGGAAATGTGGTTATATCGTCAAACCACGTAAAACTTAGATTTATATTCTAATCTCTACAATTTTTTTACATTACACAACACTCCCTCACACTATATCTTACATTTTGTTCTTTAAATAATCCTATTTTCTAACATTTTTTTACTGTTTGTATTGAAACTCATATGCACGTTCACGCCAAGTTTGGAAGTAGTCTGCAAGATAAATTGGAAGAATGTCACAACTAATAGTACTTGAGCTAATCTCGAGCACGTTAATTAAAGTACAAACAAGGACATTACTGTATGTCAAGCCACGTTGTCACGTGAGGGCGGGTGTTGAGAATCACACATTGACTAATTTGAGAAAAAATGCATGGCTTATATGAGGATGATGTACCACCACCCATTGCCTTAAGGTTTTGAGTGGATATGGGTCTCACCTCATGTAAGCCCAAGTTTCAACATGGTATCAGAGCAGGTTTAAAATGTGGACTCACCCCTTGTCTGGCCCATGGTTGACCACTTAATATTTCCTCTCACCTAAGTCCAGATGTTCATGTCTGGCTTGTGGTTTGTGATTGGGGCGGGCTGTAAGGCGCGTGTGTATGTTAAGACACGTTGCCACGTGAGGGCGGGTGTTGAGAATCCCACATTGGCTAATTTGAGGGCGGGTGTTAAGAATCCCACATTGGCTAATTTGAGAAAAAATTCATGGCTTATATGAGGATGAGGTACCACCACCCATCATCTTAAGGTTTTGAATGGATATGGGTCTCACCTCATTTAAGCCCAAGTTTCAACAATTACCACACTCCCCCAAGACTACAAGAAGATGAGCATTGTCCTTGTGTATCCCGCTTCTAGTAAAACTTAAATTAGGGTACCCAAAAACTGGACAATTTTTATCTGGAAATGCAGCATTAAAATTTTATTTAGACAAAAACCTGCATGCCATGTATTGTTAATCATTTCATTTTAATTATTTGGCTTTAAGACAACTACAGCCGACATTCTATAGGTAAAAACTCAACTGGGTAAAGTCAACTTTTTACTCGCCACAATAAATGATACGATTCAAATCATAGTTTTCATCGAACATATAAAAAATAATAGAATTCGAATCTTAGTTCTCACCATTAAAAATAATATATATAACAGTATGTCAGTTTGACCCTTTACTATAAAGATTTGCTATATCACTGTTACTAAAAAAAATTGTAAAATGAAATCATTTCCCGCTTTTTCCACCTTGCACATGCTATAATATGGCTAGGCTAGTATAACATATACTTCACAAATGTGTATGCATATTCATAATATATCATGATTTTAACTCGATAAAGTTACTATTGTTGGAAAAAGTACTTAAAAGTACTTTAAATCTTGTGATCCAACCTTGTATAATGTTATGTAACCTTTTGATAGGAGATTGGATGAAGTTTGGAGTGTTTTATGAACAATGGAAGGAAATGGGGGTGTTCCAAACACTTTAAGCGCCTAATGTAGGCGTTCGAAGTGTTCTGGAACATTTCCAGAACACTTGAAGCGCTTCATGTGGCGTTCGAAGTGTTCGGGGACACTTTCAGAACACTTCGAACACCTTGTAGGCGTTCAATGTCACATGAAGCGCCTAATGTGATTTTGTACAGTCGTTCAATGTCACATGAAGCGCCTAATGTGATTTTGTACAGTCGTTCGATGTCACATGAAGCGCCTAATGGGTCGTTCGATGTCACATGAAGCTCCTATGTCATTTTGTACAGTCGTTCGATGTCATTTTGTACAGTCGTTCTAAGTGACATTAGGCGCCTAATGTGACCTGACTGTTCACAAAAGATGCATCTTCTCCTCCAAATGACATCTCCTTTCATCTCTAACGTCCATGGCCGATCCTAGGGAGAAATAAGCTGCAGAAAAGGGTCTTTTAAACCTGTTTTTTGAAAACCAAAAGCCTATAAATATTGGGCTTTGATATCTTCAACATATACATGAAAAACACTTGATAACTTGTGAAAATTTTCTGCAGTACTTTTTCTTCATTCTCTCTACTATCAACTTCTTCTACCATCAAGTTCAAACTCTCTCTAGTAGAGCAAACTAAAGAGAGTAAGCCGTTATATCTTGGGAAGCATTAGCCATTGCAGTCTACCTTGCTCACCGGTAGAGGCTAAATTGCTTTAAGGACAGAGTTATCCCGAAACTCGTCTCGGCTTTCATTGTCTTTCTTGTTTGGTTTTCTTGTGCCATATACATATTTTCCAACAATCTTAAAGCAATTTACTATGGCAACCAAGCAAGCTCTTCCGGATATGACAAAATTGGAGCCATTTGATGGCAAGTTCTACAAGAGATGGGCGGCCAAGGTGCTGTTTTTTCTCGAGATGCTCTCTGTTTCATACGTGCTCAAGATGGACAAACCTACAGATGAAACAGAGGCACGCAAGTATGATTCGGACAATACAACATGCAGAGGTCATATTCTGCACTTTTTGTCAAACTCATTGTTTGACATCTATGTCAAGTTTACTTCGGCTAAGGAGATATGGTCAGCACTTGAAAGCAAATATGGTGCTGAGGATGTAGGTAAGCGCAAATACGTGGTGAGCGAATTTTTGAAGTTCCAGATGGTTGATCATGTTTCAATCAATGATCAAATCCATCATTTCCAACAACTGGTGGATAATCTGGAACAAGAAGGAATCAAGATCGATGAGACCTTCCAGGCTGCAGCGTTACTTGAGAAACTTCCTCCTTCTTGGACCAAATACAAGAAGAGAGGAAAGCATGATGATGCCAAGTTGTCTCTAGATGCTGTAATCAAACACATACGCATCGAAGAGAACAACAGGATGGAAGATGAGTCTCACCGTGAAGAGGGCGTCAAAGCCAATGTTGTGGAGCATGCTGCGAAGAAGCCCAAGTTTCACAACAACAACGGCAGCTTCAACGGTGGAGATAGAGGTAAGAAAGTTGCTGTGCAGGGCCACAACAAGATGAAAGGAGTATGCTGGGTGTGCGGAAAACCAGGACATCGAGCAGTCAACTGCAGGAAACGGAAGGGTCAGCCAAGCAACCAGGTGAATTTGATAGAGGCCAAGGGAGCAGCAGACGACATCATCGCAGCGGTCGTCTTAACAGAGGTAAACCTTGTGGGTGGCACTACGGAATGGGTGGTAGACACGGGTGCTACCAGGCACATTGCTACCAGTAAAGACCTATTTTCCGAATACAAGGAAATAGGCAGTGATGAACAGGTCTTCTTGGGAGATGCACATAGTACCCAAGTCCTCGGAAAGGGTAAGGTGCTTCTCAAGTTGACTTCTGGGAAGAGACTGGAGCTAAGCAATGTGTTGCATGTTCCTGCCATGCGTAGGAACTTGATCTCCGGAGTGCTGCTGAACAAGGCCAACATTAAACTTGTTCTTGAGTCTGATAAACTTGTTTTGTCTAGAAATGGAGAGTTTATCGGTAAAGGTTTCTGTAATGGAGGTCTGCTTGTACTTGATGCTACTTGCTGTAATAATACAAATGCATCTAGTTCTGTTTATTTTGCTGAGTCTCTTGATATGTGGCATGCTAGATTAGGACATGCAAACATAGGAATCATTAAGAAACTCAAAAACATGAATATCATTTCATATGATGGTGAGAATTTTGATAAATGTCAACATTGTGTTGAAGCTAAACATCATAAGAGACCATTTAAGAAAGTGGATAGAGTTTCTCAAAAACTTGGTTTGATCCATAGTGACTTAGGTGATTTTAAGAATCATATGAGTAAAGGCGGTAAAAGATATTATGTTACTTTTATTGATGATTACTCTAGATATGCTAAGGTATATCTGTTAAGTCATAAGGATGAGTCTGAGTCTATGTTTATAAGTTACAAAAATGAAGTTGAAAATCAGTTAGATTTAAAGATCAAAAGGCTTAGGACTGATAGATGTGGTGAATATAGTACAGATTCTTTACAAAGATTTTGTAAAGAAAATGGCATTATTCATGAGGTCACACCTCCGTATACACCTCAATCCAACGGAGTAGCCGAAAGAAAGAATAGAACACTCAAAAATATGATGAATGCCATGTTGGTTAGTTCAGGATTGCCGGACAACTTGTGGGGGGAAGCGATCTTGACTGCTTGTCATATTTTGAACAGGTTACCTCATAAGAAGTTAGATAAAACTCCTTATGAGTTGTGGAAAGGCTATGCTCCTAACTTAAATTACTTGAAAGTGTGGGGGTGTCTAGCCAAAGTTGGCATTCCTGATTTTAAGAAAAGTAAAATCGGGTCTAAGACAAGAGATTGTGTGTTCATCGGGTATGCTCAAAATAGTGCAGCATATAGATTCATGACTATAGATAATAGTTCAATATTGGAATCTAAAGATGCTGAGTTTTTTGAGCATATATTTCCTATGAGCAAACAATCTATTGGTGTGTCTAAATTTGAGACAGGTGAGTCAAGTAAATCCATAGTTGAACAAGAGATTGATGAACCTAGACGAAGTAAGAGACAAAGAACAGAGAAGTCATTTGGAAGTGACTTCATAACAGCCTTCATTTTAGAGGATGATCCCAAAACTTACGGAGAAGCTATTAGGTCGATAGATTCTAAGTTTTGGAAGGAAGCCATAGATAGTGAACTTGAATCTATACTAAGTAACAATACTTGGGAGTTAGTGGACTTGCCTAGAGGGTGTAAACCTATCAGTTGTAAGTGGGTCTTTAGGAAGAAACTAAAGGCGGATGGAACAATTGATAAGTTTAAGGCTAGGCTTGTCGCAAAAGGGTTCACACAACAAGAAGGTATAGATTTCTTTGACACTTACTCACCGGTTGCTAGGATCACTACAATTAGAGTCCTAGTAGCACTTGCCTCTATTCACAAGCTTGTTATTCACCAAATGGATGTGAAAACAGCCTTCTTGAATGGAGACTTAGAAGAAGAGATCTACATGAAGCAACCGGAGGGTATGATAGTTAAAGGTCAAGAACACAAAGTGTGTAGGCTTAAGAAGTCTTTGTATGGTCTTAAGCAAGCACCTAAACAATGACATGAGAAGTTTGATAATGCATTGGTGTCTAATGGTTATATAGTAAATGAAAGTGACCGTTGTGTGTATAGTAAGTTTAATGATTGTGATGGTGTCATTATTTGCCTTTATGTTGATGATATGTTGATATTTGGAACCAACATAAATATTGTTAATGATACAAAATCATTGTTATCTACTTTGTTTGACATGAAAGATATGGGGAAGGCAGATTTGATTCTTGGACTTAAGTTAGTGGAGAAATGTGGGGGTTACCTACTTTCTCAGGAACACTATGTTGAGAAAATATTGAAAAAGTTTAATCATTATGATGTGAAGCCGGTTAGTTCTCCTTATGATTCACATGTGACATTGACGAAGAATAAATTTGAAAGTGTGTCTCAATGTGAATATGCTAGAATAATTGGTAGTGTAATGTACTTGATGAATTGTACTAGACCCGACATTGCATATGCCGTAAATAGACTTGCAAGATATACTCATAATCCTAATGAGAAACATTGGTGTGCATTAAGACGGTTATTGAGATATCTCAAAGGTACAATGAATTTAGGACTCATGTTTAGTGGTTCACCCTCTGTTTTAGAAGGCTATTGTGATGCTAATTGGGTGACAGATAATGATGAGATAAACTCCACTAGTGGATATGTGTTTACATTGGGTGGTGGAGCTATCTCTTGGAAATCATGTAAACAAACTTGTAGTGCCAAATCTACAATGGAGTCTGAATTTATTGCGTTAGAACTTGCTAGTACAGAGGCTGAGTGGTTAAGGAATTTACTTGTTGATATTCCTTTGTGGTCTAAACCTATGCCTTCTGTATCTATTCATTGTGATTCTCAGGCTGCGATCGCACGTGCAAAGAACAAGATTTATAATGGGAAGAGCCGGCATATCCGTCTAAGGCACAATATTGTGCGTGAGTTGATAAGTTCAGGGGTGGTAAACTTGGAGTTTGTAAGAACCAAGTTTAACCTTGCTGACCCCTTAACTAAAGGACTAAACAAGAAGTTAGTCTATGAGACATCGAGGGGGATGGGACTTATTCCATCTGTAGAGAATTCTGCATGACGGGAACCCAACCCACTATTAGTAGAGATCCTACAAACGGGGTTCAATGTGGTAAAAACAAGTCATGAAAGAGTTCTATGTTGCACTATCAAACTGTTCCTCCCTAAGGTGTTGTTGTTGATAGTGCTCGCTGTAAAAATTTGAGGGTGAGATTTCGAGAATCTCTTAATGAAAATTTCATAGCCATGTTGTGTGGTGGTGTGAACAGTGCACACTTGATGAATTTCACCTATATAAGCTTGGAAGTGGTGCCGCTTCCTGTGAGAGCTTGGAAAACTCTCTAGAGAGCTTATGAATCCCGAGATAGGTGCATGGCCGATATCGCACCAAAACCGCAAACTTGAAGAAGTAGATAATGATATGTCTTCTTGTTGTTCATATAAACAATAGTGGAGTAAGATTCAAGACAAAGTTCATCTTACTTCCGTTTATATAACTCAAGTTGTACTACCGGCGATTCAAGACCACAAGTCATCGTATCCGTTATGTATCATTATCTTTGGTTGATAGTAGAAAGGTTGGTTTATGGTCGTTCGTTTGTGACTATACAAGATTGGATCATGTGGGGGATTGTCGGAAAAAGTACTTAAAAGTACTTTAAATCTTGTGATCCAACCTTGTATAATGTTATGTAACCTTTTGATAGGAGATTGGATGAAGTTTGGAGTGTTTTATGAACAATGGAAGGAAATGGGGGTGTTCCAAACACTTTAAGCGCCTAATGTAGGCGTTCGAAGTGTTCTGGAACATTTCCAGAACACTTGAAGCGCTTCATGTGGCGTTCGAAGTGTTCGGGGACACTTTCAGAACACTTCGAACACCTTGTAGGCGTTCAATGTCACATGAAGCGCCTAATGTGATTTTGTACAGTCGTTCAATGTCACATGAAGCGCCTAATGTGATTTTGTACAGTCGTTCGATGTCACATGAAGCGCCTAATGGGTCGTTCGATGTCACATGAAGCTCCTATGTCATTTTGTACAGTCGTTCGATGTCATTTTATACAGTCGTTCGAAGTGACATTAGGCGCCTAATGTGACCTGACTGTTCACAAAAGATGCATCTTCTCCTCCAAATGACATCTCCTTTCATCTCTAACGTCCATGGCCGATCCTAGGGAGAAATAAGCTGCAGAAAAGGGTCTTTTAAACCTGTTTTTTGAAAACCAAAAGCCTATAAATATTGGGCTTTGATATCTTCAACATATACATGAAAAACACTTGATAACTTGTGAAAATTTTCTGCAGTACTTTTTCTTCATTCTCTCTACTATCAACTTCTTCTACCATCAAGTTCAAACTCTCTCTAGTAGAGCAAACTAAAGAGAGTAAGCCGTTATATCTTGGGAAGCATTAGCCATTGCAGTCTACCTTGCTCACCGGTAGAGGCTAAATTGCTTTAAGGACAGAGTTATCCCGAAACTCGTCTCGGCTTTCATTGTCTTTCTTGTTTGGTTTTCTTGTGCCATATACATATTTTCCAACAACTATTAAATATAAAAATTAATACAACATGAGCAATTATATATGTTTCTTAGGTCGCAATTTTATGACATTGATCTGAAAAAATAAAACACTCCATAGGACACGGCATATCGTCGCGTCTTGATCGGTCTTCACTTTATCTTTGCTACAATCATATCCATGTTCTAACGAGTGACAAGTCGAGACCTTTGTTCTGAGGTTTGTGTCTGAAATACACATCTTATCATGATATATCACATGCATATGTTTTTCCATTTAATACCCCAATTGCATTCAATTACGAACAACCCAAAAGAATATTGATTGGAGACCAAAATCACCCACCAGATATTATCGGCTATACCACCAAAAACTCCCAGTAAAATGAAAGGTAATACAACAGTTACTGATTATAAGAGACGATGGATTTCACCGCTAGAATCAATTATTAATCATTCTAATAATAATTTTTTATATTTAGATTAAATATAATAAAACTAAATATTATAAGCTCACCCTATGTCAAATTGCAGTCACACCATTAATTGTCGAATCTTTTATTTGCCTTTATTCAATTAAGCAAAAAAACTAATTGCATGATTTCTTATGATGACAAAGTTTAAGTGGGAAAAAAAGTAATAGAGCAAATGATATAACTGCTAACTCCTGACATGTTTTTTCCACTCTATGATGACATTATTTAATAAATAAAAAAGGTAATATAGCAAATGATATAACTGGTAATAACTGATACTTTCATATTTTAACGAACCCACAAAATATTTAATAGTGTCTCTGAAGGAATTTAGATTTTGTTAAATGTAGACTAACAAAATTATATCAGATAAAACATTAATTTGTGTCTTAATACTACTTTAATCTCTCAAAATAGAACACGAAGTAATGCACCGACATATCCTTTTAATATTGATCCATCCAACAGCACAAAACCGGGGGCGCTCCAACAATTTAGCGTGCCAAAATCTCATGTTCTCCAAATGGGTTGAAGGACAGTACCATGTGATCTTTCACAAAGCCTCCCCCCACCCCCAACCCCCCCCACCCCACCCTCGTGCCCCATGCATTAGGTTGTCACAATTTTCTCTACAACATGTAACGCCTCCTTATCCCTATAAATATCTTTCTTCCAAGGCTTCATTAACCAAGCAAACTTGTTGAGTTTCATCAATTAACAGGAAAAAAAGGCCCTTTCTTTTAGAATACATATGGCTACCCGTTTGATCAATGGATTGATTCCACTTAAGCATGCTTTCAGCCGATCAGCCGTGGCGGCAAAGCCGGCATTATCAGGTGGTGGTGAAGCAGTTCCAAAGGGGTTCTTGGCCGTGTATGTTGGGGAGTGCTCTCAGGAAAAGAAGAGGTATCTGATACCTGTATCTTATGTGAACAAACCTCAGTTTCAGCAGCTATTGCATAAAGCGGAATCAGAATTTGGGTATCATCATCCCATGGGTGGACTCACTATTCACTGCAGGGAAGAATTGTTCCTTCATGTTACCTCTACCCTACGTTGCTAGTCAAATAATGGTAAAAACCAAAAACAAATTATCCCTGTGTTCTAGAAATATTGTCTTGGGATGGAGGAAGTAATCGGTTTTGTACAGTACTGTAATATAGTGAGATCTAAATTAAACATGGATCTTTATATGATCCAAAAATCGGTTTTGTACGTTAGAATAGTGATCTCCTGCTGTAAATTACATCAACCATTCAGCGTCCGTTTGGGAGATGGAGATCGTCTGAATCAAATGGTCTTTGATTGTCTTTGATTTACATCATTTGATTTAATAACTATAAGTCTTTCAATTTCCCATGGTGTCGATGACACACTCTTATTTGATTTTTAAAATATGACAAAAAGACTAAATAATTTGGTTGTATTTATTATAATATGAAGTAGAAGTTGATCGACACAGTTTGACGTAATTTTCATTATATGTCATCGGAAAGCAATCTCTGTGTTTCCAACATATGAGTATGGTTGCGTACATACGACCCTCCATACGCCCTAAAGGCGGGAGCCTCTAAAACTAACATATGAGTATGTGTAGAATTAAATCAAATCAAATGGGAACATACCTTAGTCAACAATGTGTGAACATGGTTTTTATTTTCAAATGGTAGGTAGCAACTTCAACTTTGCTTATTTTGTTCACATAGCTTTTACCAACTTTGTTTATTTTGTTCACATAGCTTTTACATATAAACATGTGTGATATTTGCCTATAAATAGGCTAGTTCATCAACATTGTAAACATACCTCCAAACACATCTCCAAGAACAATTCTAAGACTCCAAAACAAGAGCTTTGTGTATTGAGCAAATCTTGTGTTCTTGTATTCCTCCTTCATTCAATTTCTTAGTTATTATCGATTCAAGTTCCTTCAAATTGGTATCAGAGCTTGTTTGTTGAATCGGTTCACTTTGTTTTTCTAGATGGAAGGAGAGAGAGTTATCCAACCTTGTCCTGTTTTTATCTTTGATGGTAAAAACAACTTTGATCAATGGATTATACTTATGAGAGATTTTTTTGAAGTTCTCGGCATATGGGATGTCATAGAAAACGGATTTGATATTCCAGATGCGAGCAAAGAATTAAGTGACGAGGAGGTCAAAGCTTTGGAGATAAAGAGGATGCAAGATCGTTTAGCTCGACATTATCTTAACAACCGAGTCGAGTTAGCTGTCTTGAACAAATTTATGAATACCAAATTTGCAAAAGAGGCTTGGAGAATTCTTGTGAATATCAATAGAGGCAGCAGCGAAGTTAAAAAGGTTCGCTTACAAGAATTTCAGAGACAGTTTGAAATGGCTCAAATGAAAACAAACGAGTCTGTTGCAGATTTCATATCCAAGGTACGAGATATTGGTGGAAAAATAAACTCCAATGGTGAAGTCATCACCGAAGCCCAACTTGTCCAGAAAATTCTCAGATCTTTGACTCAAAAGTTTCACTGGAAAAGAATAGTCATTGAAGCTACCAAGGATCTTGACGAAATGACTATTGATCAATTGGAAGGTGAGTTACTATCTTATGAAATCTCACTAGATCAGCAGTCTGTTGGAATTATAGAGGAAGCATTACAAGTTCAGGCAATTGTTTCGAAAGATCAAGGGTTGTCTGCAAATCATGCTGAATCTAGTCAGCAGAGTCAGAATTTTCGAGGTAGAGGACGTGGCCAAAGAAGAGGTCACGGCAGAGGTAATTTTAATTACCAGCGAAATACTCGTGTTTTTGATAGAGATAATCAAAAGAATGATTTCCAAAAGGATAAATCAAAAATCCAATGCTTTAATTGCAAAAAGTTTGGACATTTTCAAAGTAACTGCTGGTATAAGAATAGTCCAGAAACACATGCGAAAGTGGCTGAAAATGACAACACAAGTCCTGAGACTTTGTTTTTGGCTGATTTGAGTGTTGAAAACAAAACAAAAAATGAATGGATTTTGGATTCTGGTGCAGCAATCATGTGTGTGGAG
>AP025045.1:374179-591176 GCA_036186865.1 Eustoma russellianum
TGGCTGATTTGAGTGTTGAAAACAAAACAAAAAATGAATGGATTTTGGATTCTGGTTTGCAGCAATCATGTGTGTGGAGATAAAGAAATGTTTACAGATTTGGATACTTCTGTGAAAACTACTGTGAAATTTGGAAATAATTCTGAGGTACATGTTCTTGGTAAAGGGAAAATTGCCATTAGTTTGAAAGATGGTTCTTCTAACTTTATTTATGATGTATTCTATATACCAAGTTTACATCACAATTTACTGAACATTGGACAGTTATCTCTGAAAGGCTATAACATAGTCTTCGATCATGGAGTTTGCACTGTAAGTGATCCGAAGAGAGGATTAATCGCAAAGGTAAACATGAATAATAGTCGTTTGTTTCCGCTGCCAATCAACTATAGCAGTTTACCTTGCTTTAGTTCTATGACATATGATGATACGTGGCTATGGC
This sequence comes from Eustoma russellianum, assembly GCA_036186865.1. NCBI lineage: Eukaryota > Viridiplantae > Streptophyta > Magnoliopsida > Gentianales > Gentianaceae > Eustoma > Eustoma russellianum. The sequence continues at coordinate 374,622 of AP025045.1, forward strand.
ATCTGAGATTTGGACACTTGAATTTCAGAAGTTTGAAGTTTCTTGTCAGAAATAAATCTGTTTTAGGATTGCCAGATATTGATTTTCCACAGAAAGTTTGTGAGTCATGTACACTGGGAAAGCAACACAGATTTCCGTTTCCGAAGAATAAGGCATGGAGGGCGAGTACACCACTGGAGTTGATCCATTCAGACTTGTGCTACGTAGAAGTACCTACAAATGGTGGTTGTAAGTACTTTATAACTTTTATTGATGATTTTAGTCGGAAAGCATGGGTGTATTTTCTTAAAAACAAATCTGACGCATGTGATACGTTCAAAAGTTTCAAAGTGTACATTGAAAAACAAAGTGGTCTTGTGATCAAAACTTTGAGAACAGACAGAGGAACTGAGTATACTGTCTGTGATGATTATCTGGAGAAAAATAGCATTAAGCATCAAATGACAGCGAGATATACACCTCAACAAAACGGGGTGGCAGAAAGGAAAAATAGAACAGTTATGGACATGGTAAGATCAATGATGCATTCAAAGAATCTACCAAAATCATTTTGGGCCGAGGCTGTTGCTTGTGCTGTCTATGTCTTGAACAGGTGTCCTACAAGGAGTATTGCAGAAGGAAAGACTCCTTACGAGGTATGGACAGGTCGGAAACCAAATATCGGACATTTGAAAGTATTTGGTTGTATTGCTTATGCTCATGTTCCAGATGTTTTGAGGAAGAAGTTGGATGATAAATCTGAGAAATGTGTTTTTATTGGATATTCTCATGAAACAAAAGGATATAAACTTTATAATCCTGTTACCAGAAAAGTTGTTATCAGACGAGATGTCATTTTTGAAGAGATGGAGACTTGGGATTGGCTAAGAAAAGAGCCTGAGAAAATAGAAAATTCTTCATTTTCTCCTATTGTTGGTTCTCGTATACAGGAACCAGAACCACCAAGAGAGGATATTGTGTCTAAACCATCATCGAGTCGCCCACAACGAGAGAGGCGATTACCAGCCAGATTGCAGGATTATGAAATTGGTAATGACAATGAATTATCTGATGAAGAAATTGTCAATTTTGCTTTATTCGCAGATTGTGATCCAGTGACATTCGAAGAAGCTTTCAGAAATGATAATTGGATTCGTGCCATGGATCAAGAGATTCATGCTATTGAGAAAAATGATACATGGGAATTGACTACTCTTCCACAAGGGAAGAAACCCATTGGAGTCAAATGGGTGTACAAGACAAAATACAAAGCAAATGGAGAGATTGATCGCTTTAAAACAAGACTTGTTGCAAAAGGATACAAACAAAAGGCAGGTATTGATTATTTTGAGGTCTTTGCCCCTGTTGCTAGACTTGACACAGTTCGTATGGTTATTTCTATTGCCGCACAAAGTGCATGGAAGATTTATCAAATGGATGTTAAATCTGCTTTCTTAAACGGAGTTTTGGAAGAGGAAGTTTATGTTGATCAACCAGATGGATATGTTGTCAAAGGACAAGAAAGTAAGGTATACCGGTTGAAAAGAGCTTTGTACGGGCTCAAACAAGCTCCACGAGCATGGTATACTCGTATCGATTCTTATTTCATCGAACATGGTTTTCAAAGATGTCCATATGAGCATACTTTATATGTGAAATATTCTGACCAAGGAGATATTGTTATCGTATGTTTATATGTTGATGACCTTATTTTTACCGGTAACAATGCTAAAATGATTTCTGAGTTCAGGGAGGCTATGATTAGTCATTTTGAAATGACGGATCTTGGTCTAATGTCTTACTTTCTTGGCTTGGAAGTTTATCAAATGGACAGTGGAATATTCATTTCACAAAAGAAATATGCTGATGATATTCTGAAAAAATTGAAGATGGAATTTGCAAAACCCATCTTAACACCGGTTGAAGAAAAGTTGAAGTTAACAAAAGATGCTACCGGTGAGCTAGTTGATCCTACATACTTCCGAAGACTAGTTGGAAACTTGAGATATTTGACTGCAACTAGGCCGGATATTACATATGGTGTTGGACTTATCAGTCGTTTCATGGAGTCACCACGTCAATCACACTTACAATCAGCTAAAAGGATTTTAAGATATATCAGAGGTACAGAAACTCATGGTATATTCTATTCTTGTGCTAATGATATTTCTCTTCTGGGGTACACAGACAGTGATTGGGCTGGTGACACCATAGAAAGAAAAAGCACATCAGGTTATGCATTTTTCTTGGGATCCGGCGTGTTCTCATGGTCTTCAAGGAAACAACAAGTCGTGGCTTTATCTACAGCTGAAGCAGAGTATATAGCAGCATCAAACAGTGCTACACAAGCGCTATGGCTTAGACGAATTCTTGGTTTTCTACATCACGAACAAGATGAACCAACAAATATTTATTGCGATAACAAATCAGCAATTGAGTTATCAAATAATCCAGTATTTCATGGACGAAGCAAACACATCGATATCAAGTTTCACTTCATTCGTGACCTAGTTCGTGAAAAAGAGATTGCTGTTGATTATTGTCCAACAGGAGACCAAGTTGCGGATATTTTTACAAATCCATTGAAGACGGAGTCATTTTTCAAACTGAAGAAAATGCTTGGAATGATCAAGTTTGAAGATTTTGATTTAAGGGAGGCAATGTAGAATTAAATCAAATCAAATGGGAACATACCTTAGTCAACAATGTGTGAACATGGTTTTTATTTTCAAATGGTAGGTAGCAATTTCAACTTTGCTTATTTTGTTCACATAGCTTTTACCAACTTTGTTTATTTTGTTCACATAGCTTTTACATATAAACATGTGTGATATTTGCCTATAAATAGGCTAGTTCATCAACATTGTAAACATACCTCCAAACACATCTCCAAGAACAATTCTAAGACTCCAAAACAGGAGCTTTGTGTATTGAGCAAATCTTGTGTTCTTGTATTCCTCATTCATTCAATTTCTTAGTTATTATCGATTCAAGTTCCTTCAGTATGGTTGCGTACATACGACCTTCCATACTCCGTTATAGGCGAAAAATTCTAAAACAATAGAGTAATTGTGTTGTTGATTTAATAAAACACAATAAATACATAATGAGTATCTTAGCCGTGTTGTCAATTTCGACTAGGCACGTAAAATAATAACCAAATCTCCTCCTTGCTCGAAAGTGAGTCCAAGTCGATCATAGAGAACCGAGTCAATTTGAATGACGAGGACTGAGTGAGTTTGAATAAGGTAGTATATAAAACCAAGGGAGCATATCTCCTGAGTCCTGTTCGCCCATACATGGTCAGGTTCCTTCCGGGGTTGAAGCGGTAATTTTAGTCATTAAATATTATTTTTTTCTTCTAACACCCCTTTTCAGGCTCTTCTTTCTTCCATCAATGTTATCTGCCGCCACTTCCCCCGGCCTCCCTCTCTCTCCCCAAGCCCGACCTCCAGCACCTCCAAATTCACACCACCTTGACTGACCCGCCTCCTAGCCTCAAACCTTAAAAGTACTTTTGCAATTTAGATCCATTCGAGTTGAGAGCAAAATTTCAGAAAACGCCAAGAATTAGAGATCAGTTGTGTAAAATTACTCATCTCACTATCGGTTAGAAGGCAACCCGAGACGAGCTCCGGTTACAGAGCTGTTTCGATTTCCTTATCTCAGTTGGAGTGAGGTATCGGAGGTAATTAATGTCATTGGTGACGAGTACACAAAAATGTTTAATTTTCTTTAGTATCTGAAAGGAAAAGGATATTTTTAAGGAAAAAATTAGGCCAAAAGGTTAATTTTCTTTTGTATCTGAAAAAAATGTCACGTGGTGCCTTTGTATTTACGGTCACCATTTTGGTCATAAGAGAAGCGGTCATGAGATCCATCCATAGTTTTTTAGATGTTGTTTGGTTTATATTTGGATATCGGAATTAGAGTATAACATAATATGAGTTTGGAGGATATAGATTTAGACCTAAAAATGATAGTTGTTTGGTGAAACTGATAAAGAATTTCTCATTGCAATTCCTCCACTTTTTGGGGTCATGGTGTTGAGGAATGGAAGCTTTACAATGTTTAGGTCTACTTTGTGATGGGCCTTTAACAGGCTTGGAACACTTAATCCAGACTTCAGCCTTCAAGGCCGTCTATTTTCGTTCTCTCTTTTCTTTTCTTTTTCTTAAGAGCAAGCCTACCTGGTTTTTGAATCACGGTTTTTTAAGCTAAAGAGAATGGAATTCTTAATTTGGAAAAACACTACGTAACCAACAGACATATGGGTTTTTCAAATCACGTGTTATTTTAGCAAAGAATTTCACATAAAAAAGGTGAATTTCCAACACAAAAGCTCACATTGTTACGTGCGTAAAACTGTATAAATCGAATGATGTGTTCTAATTAACAATCTCATATCATAGCTTACTCCTTCACGTTAGTTATGACCTTCAGTTGGCATGACGGATAAAAGAAGAAAATGTATATAGAGGGGGGGGGGGGGGTCATATAACCAGTTTTTTTAGGTAATAACTAGAGGAGTTTTGGTAAGATTAATCTAAATTTTGTCTCTAGAATGCTTGCAAAGTGCGACTTTTACTCGAGACTAAGACCTGATTCTTTACTCTTTTAGCATGACACCAACTCATATGAATAAATTAAAGAGACTCATTTTTAGTAAAATCTGAACTCTTGACCTTAGTATGACATTAATAAACCGCTATCACGTGAAAAGTTGCTAGACGTGAATTTACTGATTTAGAATTCACGTCTCATTAATTTTATGTTCAACTCAAACTATGTTGTTTTATAGATAGAACAAAAAAATGAGATATTACCAGGAATAGTTGTGTTTGATACAGGAGACTCGTCTATCTTAATATAGTTGTGTTTAATATAGTTATATTTAATATAAGAGACTCACCTTCTAAATGGGTATCTTAATACAAGCCCTATCTTCACATGTTTATTTTTTATACCTTATTATAGTTAAAGAATTATTGAAATTGAACCGTAAAATTAGAAGGAAAAAAAATACACGAAGTGACTTATTCCTAATTTATCATATTTCGGAGTGTTTTCTAGGCCAACAGCACCGCTTCTCACCGCCTACCGGTCATAAAGAGGAAAGGTACCACACCGCCAGTAGCTGATGATCTTTCGTATTACGACGCTACAACTTTCAAACATGATTTTGGACGTTACTGTAACACACTTGTTATCATTCATTTAATGTAGGAACAAAGACACCTTGTTTGGTTGCTGTTTCTCTTAATATGATTAGTCCAACTGCAAGAAAGCCCAACTCCTTTTATTTATTTTTTTTGTTTTTGAAATAATAAAACTGGTTTATATAATAATCAATATGAAAATAAAATTTCAGAATGATAGTTGTCCTTTGTGAAGAGAAAATATGAAGAGATGCATACAAATAACTGGGTAAAGAGTGGGTCTATTTGTGGAACAGTTGATATAAATGTACAGCTGATGTCATCAGTATAACGCGCATTTGACGTATGCATGTGTTGGTAAGAATACTATAACGCTTATACATCTCATGTGCACATTCTATGCAGAAAAATTATAGGACGCTTCTAAATTTGACTTATGCCATAAGGGGTAAAAATGCAACTCCTCTTATGTGACTCTGAAATAACATCAGTTGATTATCACTACCCAGCTAGCGTTATCATTATTATGTGTACGAAAACTTGAAAAGCAAAAGTGGTCTTAAAAAAACAAACATGTGATCTTTCACAAACTTTGTCTCCCTGGGGTCCATGCAGTGGCTTCTAATTAACCATGAAGTTAACGTATTCCCGATTAATCATGTTGGATATTTAGTCTTGGTCTTAGACCCTAACGATAGCTTTTGCTGTCGTTGGGATATACTGGATCCGGATGATGATGATGATGGATATTTAGTCTTGCATATACATGGAATATGATAGATTATTGATGAAACTAACAATACAAAATATAATTGCAAAGAATATATTAGTGAACATCAAAGAATTAATTCACTAAAACATAAAGTTTTTCTATAAATATAATAGATTGTAGAAGAAAATTACAAATTTGTGAGAATGAAATATAAGAAATGTATCACAAAATAATAAGAAATAGGCTAAATGTAACGAAGACATCTCTAATTTAGTATTTAAATTTGATTGCGATATCAAATCTTCTTGATTCTCGAAGATCTTATCTTATGACAAAAACATGTACCTAAAACTCAAAGAATTCCATACATTGGTTTTAATCGTTTTACTGCATAGCCACAATAATATCGAATCAACAACAACATTACCCTATTGCGAGGATCCCGATTATGGGCGGATATTTGAATGTCAGATGTACACAATCATATCTATGTGTTAGATACACATCGATGTTGTTTCCCGAATGATAAATTTAATCCAAGAATAATATGGAATACTCAAATGTTGGTGCCCGTTTTACCTCGGAACTCGACTCCTCTGGCGTTGCAGATGCTAAATAAATCAACTAATTTGTAATGCCGCAACAGCTGCTGATAAACTTGAAACTTGAAAGCTTAAGAGATAGAATACCAGAAGCAGAAGAAAGAAGGGGAAAGATTTTGGGGCTGTCAAAATCTTTTGCATGTCCTTGGCAGTACGAAATACAAGCATTGGCCCAGGATTCAAGGGTCAAATCTACAGGCACCCACACATGAATTTGTGCAAAGACTTTGTACAAAAAAAACTGTGACTTTTCCGTTAGCGGAAACTCTTATATATCGTTATGTTGCATCTGATAATGATAGATCATCTAGTATACACGCAACAAATTCAGTGACGCGGCCAATGGGAGAGACGCTTCAGACGCGCCTAATAGGCGCATGACACGTGTTCCCCCTTGCAAACAAAAAATTAAACCGAATAAAAATTGCTATAGCGTCACGTGTTAGACGCTAACTGGGCGCGTCTGACGCGTCTGTCTATGTCAGCGTCACCGAAGTTTTACCCTATTATACATGCATTGGTTGCCAAATGTTGTATCTACGACTTGAAAGGCCTCAACTATCTACTCTATTATTTTTGTAAAAGATATAAATTAGTTATTTATAGGTATATTAGATAGAAAACCTGGGACTGTCATGAATTAAACATACATCCATTGGTTGCAATGTGCTACCTTGGAACTAGCTGATCTGAAATGTATTCATCATAACACAAATATATTCTTTCTATTTCAAAAATATTTTATTAGTTTGACTTGTACATAATTCATTTTAAATTATATAAGTGTTCAACTGTAATAATATTTTTAAGATAAAAGGAGTAATTGATTTATAGTTTTTGATCAATCTACCAAATCAAATTACGTAATGAATTGAATTAATATAAATGTATTGAAAAAATAAACTTAAATTTTTTCTGTTGTATTCATTATGTTTCCATTACCTTAATAAAAATAGTGATTTTACTGTAGTTAATGAATAATCACTAGTTGTGGTAATATTTATTATCGACTAATAAAATACATGCAAGTAAGAGGCAATGTAGATTATTATGTTGGCCATGCATAAAGCAAAAGTTTATTCTTTTTTTTGTCTATCTTTTATTAGTTACAAATAGTTAACTATTAGGTAATTGATAAATGCATACCCTATTTTGATAAACATATACTTTTTTAGTTGATCAATTGTCAATAATGAAACATGAGATAAACTCAATAGTGTAAAAATAAAAGAATGTACATCTATCAAAAAATATATGTATTTATGATTGACCAATATATTAGGATAAAAATTAATATTCATTTATCATTTCAAAATTTAAGTCAAGTAAAACACAAATTTTAAACTAATCCTACAATAGTAATTTTTTTTTGGTATAAAACCTTTAAAGCTTAAAGAGAAGTTATACATGACAGCAACAAGACTTGCACTGTTGTATGAGTCTGAATGTTAGACAGTCAATTATGAGTGTGAACACACGATACAAGCGCCAGAAACGAGAATATTAAGATGAATCTGTAGACATACAAAGAATGATAAATAAGAAATGAATATATAAAAAGAAATGTCGAGATGACTCATATAGAAAAGAAGATGATAGAGTCAAGATTAAGATGATGTGATCATGTGCAAAAGCGTTCTGTATATGCACATGTTGGTCAGCATGAGACAATAAATGAGGTGCATGTTAAACGTAAGGTAGGAAAACCAAAGAAGACATAAAAAGAGAGAATAAAGAACGATACGACTTACATGATGACTGAGGAGCGTATGGTTAGTGATATAACACATTAAAGACATATGATTCATGTATTCGATGTCATGTAGAGTATATAAGATTTAAGTGAGAATTTTAGATGCTTCCATCGGAATCACGATTTAAATGATATGATATTTTTGAGAAAATCGTATTCTAGATATGCATATTTTACATTATATACTAAAAGACTCATGAAAAGACTCCGATTTAAACTACTACTAAAAAATAAAATGAAAAAATCAATACATATAAACGATGGAAAAAAAAAAAGGTTTCGCGTACTTTCCGTACCAGTGAAGGGTTGCGTAGTTTTGACAGTTGAACGGAATCCCAACCTCTGCCGTCACTGTATTACAGGCCCTACCGTTAAGAGACATCATTGTTTGTACTGTGTACTGCTGAGGACAACACAGTGCTTCTAGTCCGTGATTTCCTTTTCCAAACACACTCCACCATTCTATTATCTTTTTTAAAAAGTTGATCTCCCTTTTCAGAAAAATATTGAATCCCCAATCGCCTCTAGCATCCTTTCTAGAGATCATGTAAACTTTGTTGATACGCATCTAGAGTTTCACCTATCTCAGTAAATTGTCTATTTTGTAGACGATACGCGACTAACAGAGAAGACGTTGGTGGACTCCTGTGTAAATACTTATTCAAACTAAGAATTCGATGAACTCTTGATTTGTATCCTCCATACGGTGGTTCATGGCAGAAAATTTTGTCTTTTACTCCAAGAGAAGACGGTGCAAAAAAGATATGAGAGACGGTCACGTTAAACCACGGTCAATTAATCTCAACCCGGTTTTGGGAAAGACAACAATGAAAGATCACAGTAGAAAGTAGCTAAGTTTCGTTCAAGAAACCATTGAAGACCGCAAAAAGTGGATCACATGCACACTGCAAATATTAAAGGTCGTTTGTACCAATATTGATAGCCACACAACAAATCCTAACATATTTATGATATCCCACAACAAAAGCTGTTGCTTTGGGACAGAATGTTGAAAATCGATACGAAAGGGCCAAACCTACTTCCTTAATGAAAGCTACGTCCATGGCCATAAGAAATTGAACCTCATTTTTCCTAGCAATTTAAGATTTAAAATCCAGTTGGTACTGGATTTAAAATTTAAGATTTAAGGAAAAAATTTGCCTGCGAATCACAGTCCAGTTGGTATTCATATTGAAATAAGAGTTCGAATTTAGAGACACGCATAGTGTGGTGTTCTACTGCTGCTAGGTCGAATGACTAGTTTACAAAGACACCTTGTGTGAGTCACTGCATAAGTCATCATCCAACCTAAAAGACCGTTAAACTCCTGATTTACATCCACTACAATACTCCTTACGTCTTGACGGTGTAATCCGAAGTGAAAGATTTCACTTTTGATCCACCGTCCACGAGTTAAAATCAAAGATAAACGTATCACCATGGCAACGGGGGCCATTTCTGGGAGATTTTTGTGATCGAATCAGAACAAATATACACTTGAAAGGGACTTTCGTCTCCGGGACATAGCTCAACTGGTTCCGGACAGAGGTTCTTGAAAGAGATGTCAGGGGTTCAATTCTTGCCAAAGGCAAAAGAACCCCTTTCCAGTAATTGCATAATGTGGGAGCTTCCTTGGTCTGTATGCTTGCCTGCAGTGCTGAGGGCACCTTACGCAAACTAATGTGTATATGACCAAGCTCCTGCTAGCGGACCGTTGGGTACCCGATTTACATCCCTATACTACCTTTTGGAAATGAGTGTGGCAGAACTCTTACTGGTTGGAGTTCAAATTTTTGAAAGGGACTTTCTCCACTCCCAAGATGCAATCCTTCATAATTTAATATTACTTCCACCGGAGAAGTCTTATATTTAGCATTTGAAGTTATATTTTTTCTTTATCAACTTCTACATATTACACCTAAGCCCTATCCAAAAATAGCCCTCTAACAGTTCTTAGGCATCAATTGAAATTGATAAATCTCTATGAAGCTTAAAAGTTTCTCAAGGCCTTGCAGTATCAAAAGTAATCCTCCTAAATTATATCAAATTACAGCGAAGACCCATATGATTCGTTCAATAAGCAGTTTTTTTTAATCAACAAATTAGTAATTCACCTTTCATTCATTTCGTAGCAATAGGAAACGATATTAACGTTATAAAAGTGATATTTAAATTTGATGTAATTTTTTTACCATTGACTTATTTCCCATTTTAGTTTCATGACCGTTTGATATATTATATGAATAACGTAAATATATTAAACACTAACGTACAAAGAAAAAGTTATAATGTAGGTGGGAGGATATTGCTTTTTGTTAATGCATCTAATATGCACGGCCTAACAGTTATCTATCTCACCAAACGGTTTATCGCATTAGAGATAATTGATGCAAACCAAAATTTAAATGAAAGCCCTTACAACATAATATTTATATCGCGTCACTAATTTGGCACTCTACAATCTATCAGTGGTAGGAAATGGTAAATCTTAGTCATATACAAAAACATCAAAAACTATAGATATGGTCTGAGAGAATGAGAGACAGACACATAATACCTTTCTCCATCCTTGATGTCGCTAGGGTCTGGGAGGATGAGAGACATACAAATAATACATTTCTCAAATGATATAGAGTTTACTTCACTGAGACCCCGACGGTAAATCTTACTCATATGATTATCATATTAGTGACTAACTACTAAATATTCTAGTAGTCTCTGTTAATTAATATATAAAATAATACCGAAAAGGTAGGGATTTTGCTTTGCTAAACTTATAACTGCTTACTATTAAGCCTTATATTTGCATATGTTCTATTAATTGATGATTACTATTTGAAAAGTCTGACAATTGCTCATTAGTTACCATGAAGGTTACCATAAGAACGTGTAAAGACATTGCACATATTTCAAAAGTAACACTATTATTAAATCTGATCCTAAAGTTAAGATTAGAATTAAATCTATTGGATCTAACTTCTTGTCACATATCGACTTTTTTTTCCATTAATGAATTAAACTATATATTGAATGTGACACAACTGGAAGATTTTAGATTTCCTTTGATGGACAAGTTTAGATCACGTTAATGTTAGGTTCGATAAATACTGGATCTCACTGAAAGCAAATTGCTTGGGATGGAAATATTGTTGGTTTGATTCTCACCTCTTTAAACTTTAACTATAACTTTTGATGACGTTGGAATATATTAAGTATGGTTGTTGTTGTATTATACTTACTCATTAAGCATGTTTTAGTTAGACTAGGAAACTAGGGAAGTAATAACTAATGGAGAAAAATATGTACCATATAGAATACATATGATAGGCTCCCATGATCTAGCCTAATAAAAAAAAGAGGCACAGCTCTTATGCTTCGACTTGTCTTCAGGACATAGTTGAGTTGGTACTCAAATTGGAAGTTGCTCCAAAAGGTACATAGTTCGATTCCAAGGACACACACAGTGTGGGTGTTTCACTGCTGTCTAGGCCAAAAGCAAGATTGCATTGGACACCTTGTGTAGGCTTATTGTATATGACTTGTTACAACCTAGGAGGATGCTGACATCCTGATTTACATCCTCCACAATGCTTCTTAAAGCTGACCAATAGAGGCCCTCGGGTTAGCGTATGAACTTTTGCTTAAAAAAAAAAGGAAAGAAAGAGAAGACAATAAAAAGTTGAATACCTAACACGAATTGCTTTTACTATGTCGTTGTTACCCAACTTATACTTCTTCTATTTTCTTGGTATCAAAAAGCTAAATCCCTCATCCTAGAAGACCCCACTATTCTAGTAGCAAAAAGCTATGTGGAGGATGCAAATCAGGTGCTCAGCGGTTTCCTAGGTCAGTGAGGTTACATACGGTGATCCACACAAGGTGCCCCCCAACAAACTAGCAAAAAATAGAGCAATTGACCCCTACAAAATAGCAGAAGTAGAACACACACTGTACGTGTTCCTGAATTCAAACCCTTATCTTCTTGATATCAATTCTTGACACGAGTATCAACTGTACTACGCGAACTCTTCTATTTTCTATTTTGGCCATCGTTAGAGCATCATGCAGTCAACAAAAGGCACTAGTTATTACGGTATGAACAACGGTACAGTGTGGTAGCAGCAACAGAGGGGAACGTTTTGTTAACGGAAGGACCAACATAAGTCTACGTCTTACGAGCCTATGTTCCCACACCTACAGTTGAAATGTCCATTTAAATAGAGTAGACTTTATAACTTAGTACATGAACGAACCACGGGTGATCCGTCAATCAAAACACTCTTATCTTAATAATATTTTAACAATTTAACGGATTTCTTTTTAAAATGCTTATGTGATGTTAGATTAAATGTCGTTGGAATATACTAGATATGTTTTATTTTTGTTGTTGCGATATATTAGATATATTTGTTATTGTATGTAACACATTTTGATTGACGTTTGAATAAACAGAGCCAGTCCCCCTTTTATGTCCTTTCCGTCCCTCAAACCATCATAATTCACACACAGCCCTCGAAAATTCCCGTGCTGTCCTTTGCAACAACCTCACATGCTTTTGTCCCTCCAATCTCTCCATAAATTCTCCCAATTCATCACCACTTCTCCCACCACCTTCTCTACCATTCTACTTCTTCTGCACTCCTCTACTTATAAAGTATTTTAGATAAAAGATTACCAAGCAATGGCGTTCAAGAAGTCAAGTAAGCTATCTCAACCAGCAGTTCTGAAGCAAATCTTGAGAAGATGTGCGAGTTTAGGGAAAAAGAACGGGTATGATCAAGATGGGCTACCTCTTGATGTTCCAAAAGGGCATTTTGCTGTCTACGTCGGAGAAAACAGAAGTAGATATATTGTGCCCATTTCGTTTCTGAGTCAACCGGAGTTCCAGTGCCTCCTCCGGCGAGCGGAGGAAGAGTTCGGCTTCGGCCATGAAATGGGCCTCACTCTCCCCTGCGAAGAAGTCGTTTTCCGATCACTTACTTCAATGCTACTAGCATGAGGAATATAATTTCCATTTCGGAAGAAGGCCTGCGAGATCAACCGGCGCCGGTTGCTTCTGCATTTGTTTTTTTAATTAGTTTAGGGTAGATTTGTAAACCGAGATTAGGGAGCTTAATTCCTCACGGTGGCGTTCTCCAATACCCTGTGAAATTATTTGATGGAAATGAAGCTCTTTTCTCTAGTTCATTATCTACTATACCAATGCTTATTATGACATTATCATAATTCATAGTAAATGTTCGATCCGATTACTGTTACTGTATGGATTTTCATGATATTATCATAAATATTTGGCGCAATTAATAATCATAATGAGAAAAGTCTAAAGTTTCCTTTCAATTTAGATGCCTCATAACATGTGTGGTTGCTAAATGTAGTTCCACATTGTTACACTTGGGAGATACTAGAAAAGGAAAATCTTGTACGGGTTTATAATGGGTTCGTTCTACACAGCTGATGGTTGCATCTAAAGAGACGGTCTAGGATTCTTCTGGACATGCGATTTTATGGTGGTCCGATACAATGACTTTCTCGTGGTCTATGGTCCAAACCATGGTCCGTAACAACAATTTTACGTGACAACAATAATTTAATTGTAATAGCGCCTGGTCTAACACAACCGTGGTTTTAGATAATGATTTCATCGTGATGGTTTTGTTAGGGTTGTGGGGGTTGCGAAACAGCATAAACAACCACAACGATGGTTAACAAAAACGCACATAACGTAATGAACAGTAAACGAAGAACACAAGATTTTACGTGAGAAAACCTTCAAGGAGAAGAAAAACACACAGCGACGGCAAGCCAATAAATTCACTATTGACCAATTGAGATTTCGGTTACATCACATCTGCGTCTAACAGGGGATTTTATAGGGAGTAAAAGATCAACATGATTTATTGAGTTTTACTTTTACATCGTTACATTACCATGAATAGGACGCTATCAGATATTCTTTATAAAAAGTTAAGCATGAAAAGATTTGATTCAGAACATGATTTTCCTCAATCAAATCTCCAATCAATGAATATTCCATCCTGTAAACTTCTGATGCACTACCGAGCTGAGGTCAATTCTCTACCGTTCAGCTCTGCTCGACATCGGTGCTGTCCAGCTCGGCAATATTCAGCTCTGCACCATCCAGCTCAGCTCAACAGTAGTTTATTTCTTCAAGTTCTATCCATGTTAGCTTAAGTGTACCTCAACAACTCAGTTCGGCTGCTGACTTCAGTTCCACCGAAATTAACAGGTTTATGATCTATCTTCCGGAAGAACAATTTATCATGTAATAGTTGTGGTATATGCTCCAGAGCCAAATTTCATCATAACGGTATTTGGTATATAACAATCGTGGTCCGAAACAAGGATTTTATCGTGATGGTCCGCGGTATGTGACATGGAAGAACAAGTTTATCATGTCGACATGCAGTACCTATGGTGTTTTTGGTACCAATATCAACGTGTAGTTTATAAGATATAGTGCCGATATAAGTTAAAATATTCAACTATATCTCCTATATGGGAGATATAACGTTTGATATTTACAAGAAGCTTGAACCCGAATATGTGTTAACAACCGTTCAACTTATCAACAAATTTGAAATTCATATACTACGGCGGTTAATACTCGAATAAGATGCATACCTAATCGTACATTTATTCAAAATAATCCTATATTATGTCCGCTACAGTCCTAAAATTTATACTTCTTTAATATATTATTAAAAAAATTATACTCCTTAAAACGTAGAAATGCCTACTGCATCACATTATCGGTGACGTGTCCAAAACTAAGGAGGCTTTGGAACCAAATTCGATTTAAATGGTTTCGAGGTGTCATTTTAGTAGTTTGTCGTGCATTAATGAGATTACAATAAACCAAATTAGTGTGTCAACCTAACGTACCACATTATTAAGTAATTTATTCAAGATCTCTACTTTATTTATGCACTTTGCAACGTTAAATAATTGTTTCTGGTACTGATCAAATGATAAACTATGTTTTTGAAGCACCATTCAATTTTAAATTATCAAATTATATAACATCATGACATGTCTTATAACACTAAAATGACCATTTTTTAGACGACAGCCTCGTAATATCGTAAATGCAAAAAAAAAAAAAAACTATTTAAAATTGCTCATAACTAGATAGCACTCTGACTTTGCGTAGGGCCGGATCGTTTCGCGATCTGTTGTACGTATCCTTGCCCTACAATTTTTTTGTACAAGAGATTGTTTCTGCGGTTCGAACCTATCACCTCAAGGTTACAAAGCATCAACTTGTTCAGTTGTTCCAAAACATGTCCTAAAAAAACGAATCTTCCTACAATATGTTGGTTGTTATACTTTATTGCTTTGGATTTTGCATAAACGAATTTTTTTTTCTTCTTTTAGGTTTTGGTTTGGGGTTGAGGCAAGTACAGAAAATGGCAGTCTAAAAAATATTACTTATTGGTGTATTCGTCATTGAAACATTTTAGATACTAGCTATTGTGTATTAACGATTGATATTGGCTATTCTATTTTAGATAACTTTTATCTAATTGACACGGTTAAAGCTAAAAACAATATTTACGTGACAACAACAATAACATTCAAAATTGTTTCTCATTATGTAAAAAAGAAAAAATATTCGGTAATTTGTGATGTAGGTAATACTCAGAAGTTCCCTCAACAAGCAAATAAGCCACACAAAAAAAAACACATGTAAAAGAGGTAGACTTGATGTGCACTTACTTTAAATTATCAAATGTATAAAGTAAAAGAACATAACCAATCCAATAATGAAAGATAAAATTATGTCATCCAAATAGTAATACTAAATAGTCAATATACATAACAGCAATTGAGAACTGCCATCTTGTCTTGAGAACATATTATATTAAAAAAATATTGATAAGACACAGCTCATTATTCACCACTACACCTAAAAAAAGGACAGAAAATGACCATATCGAAAACAGAAGTCACAAACAGTAAATTCTCAAAAGACTTGGCCTTTGATCTTGCATCTCCGGCGATCGGTATCCGCTTAACAGACAGTGTTATTCGAGTAACCACTAATCAGAGGCGGCGGCTCAACCACAAAATCGAGATCAGCCATCCTACTACCCACATGACAGCCTCTCTGAGAATCCTCAAACGGAGCTCCGTCCCGGAGACTAATTGGAGAATCTGCTCGAAGACGGACTCCTCACAAGGTATAAAAAGCGGACCGTGATTAGCGAACCCGTACTCCTCCTCAGCTTCAATAAGAAGCTTCTGGAAGGTTGGGTGGTTAAGATAATTAGCTTTTACCACAAACCTTCTACGGCTGCTTCCGACGCATACGGCTAGATGTCCGGCTGGCACGTCGTGCGGGCACTCGGCCCGTCGGTGATGCGAGAAGTACTGTCGAGGATGCTGCTGCTTTTCCCTCCGCCAACGCCGGAGCATATGGCGGATCCATACAATGTGGCTGATGTTATTGAATTTCCCGGTTCGTGGAGACATCTGCAGTCAACACGAGATGGAAAACGTGATTTGAGTGCGACCACCGAGACTAGAGAAGTGAGGTGAAAGAGAGAGGTGTATATAGAGAGATTCAGATGATTAGATTTGTGGAGAATGCATGTGAGAGCCTAATAGAGTAATATTAAATTTTCTTAAATACGTGACAATGTTAATAGTTAACATTTTAATAAAAAAGTTTCAACCTAAAACCGGTAAAGGTCCTTGGCACCTCCGGTTCCCGCAGGATGTGTAAGGATGTAATCAGATTTCTATGGCTCATTATTAGAAGTTTGTCATAGTATAGAGACAGTACAAGGAGCCCGTTGTCACCGAATGGACAAATGACGGGTTGTCTGTCAGCCCTCATGTCATTCCACAGGCTAATTGTGCTCCCCACGCTATGTAGCTAGGTTGGCTGGGCCTATCAGCTTATTAGGTCATTCCACGAGTCAATAGTGCTCACACGCTATGCAGCTAGGCTGGCTGGCCTGTCAGCCTATCAGGTCATTCCACGGGACAATAGTGCTCCCACACTATGAAGCTAGGCTGGGAGAGAGTTCAAACATTCTTGTCTTCTGCAAGGCTCAAACATTTGATGTTGTTTTCTAAACCCTACTACCTAAAATCAATGTGATATGTCTTGGGGACAATAGTTACTCGCTATAAGGAGAGAGGTAAAAAAAATATTTTTATATTTTATATGAAGATTTAAGTGATATACGATTTTTATTGTTTGTGGGGGTAGATGAAACGTAAAGTATCGTAATATATTTGGCCAGGTAGAATACATTTCTTATATTTTTAATTAAATTTAACACGAAAGTAGTCAAGATCATCGCACTTGCTAGTGAGTACAAGTTTGGAATGATACCTGGGACGTCCAAGTTATAGGGTATAAGAGGCGATC
Organism: Eustoma russellianum; assembly: GCA_036186865.1. Taxonomy (NCBI): domain Eukaryota; kingdom Viridiplantae; phylum Streptophyta; class Magnoliopsida; order Gentianales; family Gentianaceae; genus Eustoma; species Eustoma russellianum. The sequence goes on from AP025045.1 coordinate 392,230, forward strand.
AGCGCCATTGGGGCTAAACAGCCAAGTCCGTCGACTATCGCCGTCAAACGAAAGGGCCAATATAGAATGTTATGGAGATCTTGGTTTCTCAGTGAGAGCCCAGTGAAGACTCTATCCCGTTAAGAAGATGAAATTTAAAAACCTAAAAATCACACATTGAAAAGAAGACAGGACGTTGACATAATATATAAGTATGTCAAGTGTTAAATGATAATAAGAATTACTCATTTTCGATCCAGCGTAGATGAATGCCAGATTCAATTGACGTTCAATAGTGCTTGCCTATGGTGACCAAGTCGGAACATGCGTTAGACATGGAATTATCGGCTGAACGAATCTAAGTTGTTAGATTTAAGTGAAGCGCGCGCGCACACACACAGATATATATATATATATATATATATATAGTAGAAAACCTATAGATAATCAAAATTAAATTTAACACTTTGAGGCATCAACTTTTACCGGTGAAGTAGATTTTCAACTTTGTGATCTTCTTTTCTGGTCGACTTTCCATTTTGGTCGGGATACGAACAACTAACGCCTGAATTATCCGAGAAACCATGTAGTATCGGTTTTCTTTTTCTTTAGGATTTTTGTGGATAAAAGAACATTTTTGTGCTTTTTATTTCCAAGTGAGTTGACTGTGCTTGATTGTCATGTATGTTAGAATTCAATGTTAACGGTCAATCTATTCCTCTAATAAAGTTAAAATGTAGGATGAATAAAAGGAAAAAGAAAAAAAGAAAACTTTATGTATGAATTATCATTTAGAACTTCTCTAGAGATGTCCCAATTACAAAAATTAATACAACAGCAAAAAAAAAGCCCAAGGACCCCCCAACCTTCCCCCCGACAAAAAGTTTTTCAACACTTACGGAATGCTAATGCGTATGGATCCAACTTAAAAAGTTTGAACGACCGCATATGTTCATTTTGCGAACATATCATACGATTCTTGTTATGAACTTTAAGTGTTTTTCTTCTTTGAAAGTATCCTCGGAGATAACAGATACGTTAAAGTAACCTTTTCACTGTTAAGGTAAAATGTCATATTCTAAAATTTAAGTATGAAGCCACTATTATAAGTTGACTATTGTTTTTCGGTTGTTCCAAAATGGTTTAGTGTATTAAGCTTCACGTACTTATCGTTATGTCCTTTTCGCCATTTTTGTTTCTTTCTTTATAACATGAATTTACTAACATAAACGACGTTGACCAATAAAAAATGATTGTATTCTTCTTATTTTGTGTGTGTGTTTATATTCTGATTGTTAGTTCATCCCATTCATGTTATTCAATTCTGTTTCACATTTCATATTGTTTTGCGACACTGCATACTTGTATAATAATCATAATGCTGGGAGTTGGTTTTTTAAAGTTGCTTATTAGCAAATACTCGAAGCGTATTTAACTTAAGGTAGGTGTTCAGCTAGTTTTAGTGTTTCATTTATTTATTTGAGGTAAGTGTTTAAATAATAATAATAATAATAATAATAATAATAATAATAATAATAATAATAATAATAATAATAATAATAATAATAATAATAATAATCGCTTCCATACCTATTGGGCAAGATGAAATTGCGGCCCATACTTGGTCTAAAAGGCTGGTGGCCCATTTATTCCGAATTCTGAAGCAGTCACTGAATTAGTCAAATTACACAATTGTCCTTCGTTCTCAAGTGGATAATCCTCTGTTTTTTTCGTTCACATTTTCCGTCGGTCCTTCGCGAAGCCAATTCACAGCGTTTGCTTCCTTTGTCTCTGCACAAATATCCAAAACTATATGTAAATGCCGCACCTTCTATTTCATCATGCACCGGCCTGTCGCAGCTTCTCCCATTGCCGCCTCGATCAAATTCTCGCCCTCGATTTTGTCATCCTTTAAATTTGTGCTGCCGTCTCAGCAATCAAGCATCAAATCGAGCTACCGTAGAGGATGTACCATTAAAGTGTATGGCGAACCAGCGGAGAGTGAAAATGGTGGCGAAACAGATACAGAGGGAGCTTTCCGACATGTTACTCACCGATAAGGTTTTGCAGTATGCTGTTTTACCCGAAGCTGAGCTCGGCGCCGATCGTTATTTGTCGTCTCTCACTACCATAAGCGACGTCCAAGTTTCTGGCGACTTGCAGGTATAATTAATTAATTATATATATCTTTTGGTTAGTACTCACTTGTAATTGATTATCTATGACTGCACATATGATGTTCAACTTGCTTTTAAAATGGATTGGCTATTCTTCATGTTGAACCTATTCATGAACGACTCGATATTTTAGTCATAGGAAGTTTAAAGGGAGTCGATTGAATGCCCACAGAGACAAAACATCATTTAGCCGATCCACCTTTTAGGAGTGTGATACGTTAAGGTTAAAATACGTCTGATCTGATCATTTTATTGAACTGAAATAAACAAATGAAAAATTTTATCTTTCCATTGTACAACCGCAAACGAAACGAAGAAAACTGTATTAGAGTATTTCAATTTGCAGAGTCTTATCTCTTAGATGGAACACACTTGATGTATGATTTAACAATAAAGCATTTAACGTATAGCCCTAAACAGACCAAGGATCCTTGCAACTTGAAAGTTTTTTGGGTCTCATGATTGATCGGATGCCTTTTGACTGGTATTGCCGATATAATATTGAAATTAATTATACGGAGAACCCAAAAGAAGAAAATTTTAGTATCTTGTGGCAAGTATCTTCATTTTTGGATATTCCGCATCTCTAAATATTTTACCCCTTGAGCTGCCTATCTCCAATCACCCTTGTAGGTAGTTGAAAGTTTATGTATCCGTTTTTGGTGATGAAAGAGGAAAGGAGTGGTGGCTATTGCTGGATTGAAGTCAAAGGCTAAATATGTTCGAAGTGAGCTTGGAAGGCGAATGAAGCTACGGCCTGACTCCAGAGATTCGCTTTATCGAAGATGAATCTCTAGAAAGAGGCAGCAGGGTGAGATTCATGAATTCTTGTGTAATGCAGTAGAGATATTTCCGCATATCAAAATATGCTATTCCTGCACAATTGATTCCATCTAGTGCTTGGAAAGCTTGTTAATAATTGCTATTCATAGGAATGCATCTCACTTGAACTCTTCAAGCACCGGTTCTCGCTTTATTCATGGAATCAAACATAGAATATCATTCTGTATTCTATATCCAAACACTCCTTCTGGAAGCCTCTCCCCGTCAATCTCTATGGTTTTCCCTTTTATTGCCTTGTTCCTGTTGCAAGCTGAAAATTTTAACTAACATCATCTTTGATTGCGTCCTTAACTTAGGGATCCCAATTTTGCCTCACCTTGTCTAAGATTCAATTTATTTGCTGCACTCGTCCTTCATAGAACCCCGCTTGTGTCAGATGCTTGATTTCCTGTTGCCGTCTTTTTCTGCTTTTATGTTGGTGGGTAGGAAGCCTTGGAAAAAGTCAGATGGTTAGTTTTAATTACTATTGGCTGTTATTCGAAATATGAAGCCAGAATTTCGATGGCCTCAATTATGTTCATGAGTTCTTATACTTCTGTGTTTTACTCAATTCAGTAAGGCAAGTGGCAATCCCCCACCCCCATGATTCTCTACAGTAGTGCTTTTGTTAGCCCATAAAATTTCAGCAAGCAAGGATACGCAGTTCTGTTCTTGCATCAGAATGCTGCAGATTGCATTTACCAGTTGTTTACACTGAATGTCGCATAGTGTTTAAGTGCTCTGTATCTCTCTTTTACAGGTTATTGCTATATGGACAAAATAAAGAAAGAGAATGAAGGCAACCTAGCCACTGGAGATGAGGAGGGGTCATCATATCAAACCCAGGACACTGATTGGGAGGCGGATGACCCCAGTGATGAAGGAATCATTTACGTGAAGTAGCTTTCATAGCTTGAATTTGTAACAGTTTACGTATGCAAGACCATGCCGCTTCCCAGGTTAGTCTTGTCCTTCTCTTGCCCTGCCAAAGTATCCCGATATAAACTGTTTTGTTGAATTGTCGCACTTAATTTAGTCAGCCCGTTTGTAATTGTAAGTGCTTTTTTTTTTTTCCTGGATGGGGCCTTCATATAAGCAATCAATGAATCTTTTTTTTTTTGGCCTTCCAATTGACTTCTATCTTTGTATTTACTTGTTGGGCAGGCATTTTACAGGTTCATATTGATTATCAGGAACTCTGGTGTGATCTTATGGGTACAGATATTCCTTGTTAACGGTTTTCGACACACCCTAACTTGTAAATTTCAAGTTAAATTCCTAAGGTTGGAGGAATTTGGTTTTGAATACGTGACTTCCCAGTACACCCGACAGATTCATATCAAGCATCCTGCACGACGCACCTGCTTGTAACTTCATAGTGGAGATCTCCATAAACCTGTCTCGGTCGGAATATTTATAGCTGTGTTTTGTGTTAGTAATTATCTAAATAGTATGGTTTTGAAATGAAATGTTTCATTTCTTATATAACTGCGCCGGAAAGTTACTTGTATACTTGGATTAGTATGCTTGTGAGCTAAAAGCACCGCAATTTCTTCGGTTTCAGGTTGAACGAGCTAACCACATAGTCGTTCACACTTGACCATAAAATGAAAACCCCCAAAATTCCTTGCAATTCACATCTTTCTTCAACTGGATTATACATTAGCAATTATTTCCTTACCTTTTTTTTTACAAGGACGTACTGTCCTCTGACTATGTTTGCTCATTCTTGTTAAAGCATCACTGTCAGGCTGCTTTTCACCTTCCGGCACTCAGTTGAAAATGGTACGATGATGAGAAAATATTTTGTCAGTACCATTCAGAACTTTATGAACCGAGTTCCAACAAGATAGTCCACCTGCTGTAGTAACATAATTGCAATCCCGTCCACATGACATATCTCAATAGTTTCAGACAGAAGGTTTCGAAAAAAACGTCAGGGGTTTGAACCTTGCTGAAGTCAAGAATGTTTGAACCCTTTCAGACCAACTGCATAGTGTGTGAGCACTATTGGCCCATGGAATGACCTCATAAGGTGACAGGCCAGCCCGTCAGTTGTTCATTTGGTGCCAATGGGCTCTTTGTGTTGTCTCTGTGTGCTATGATAAACTTTTACTAATAGGTCTTGGAAACCTGATTTATATACCTAGGGACCCTTACTAGTTGTAGTTTAACCATAATTGTAATCCCTAGACAGCCAGGTATGTGCAAGTTCAAACATGCACTGTATGTCAGACAAGCTTCAATGACTTCAACCATATCAAACAAATCAGGTTAACCATGCTTCAAAATAACATGAGGTATGTATGGCTGATGCTGAACCAGAAAGTCATGAGATTTTTCAAAAGGTCAATTAAAGAAAACCTATCCTAACTCCATGCATTCAAGTTTGCTGAACAAAGCAAAATATATATATATATATATATATATATATATATATATATATATATATATATATATATATATATATATATATTTATTTGTGTCATGAAGTTTGAGATCTTGCGCTCCTCGAAGTCTATGCTGTTAACACCATCATCTTGGTGTATGGCAGGAGAAGGTTTTTGGAAAGAAAAGTTTGCATCAAAACCAAACAGGTAAAAGTAGAACATGATTGTTGTGTGCATAGGTCAAATGACTATCCATATTGTTCCACCGTCACTAAATGCTTCTGCAAGATCCTCATCACTCAGTGGGATGCTTTTGCTGCAGGTTTCTTGGGAGACTTGCCTTAGCCTGAAATTTATTGAAGAGCCGAATTAGAAAGAAAAAACCCCACTTATCATAAGTGACAACACACTCTATCCTTCTGATAAATGAAGTTTAAATGAAACAGTTTTCAGCATTTGAGATCATCCATAAGATAAATATCAAAGCATCAGATCACATCTTGGACCACTGCCAACTGATCATCATATAGCATAATAGAAACGCCTATCGCTTACGGATGTAAGAATAGTGTATCCCACTGCCACCATGGGTTTAACACTAAACTTTCAATTTTACAGACATTGCTTTGTTTGTCTTGAAATGATTAACCTAAGTTGTCTTTTTAACTACTATTCTTATGCAACAAGCCATTCTCTCATCCATTCCCGACATGCAACATGAGCTATTCTAGTGAATTTTACGTAGAATAACATACACTAAATCTGGCTGCAGCAAGGAAACTTGACATGCTAGATTGCCTAAAGCCCACAGTAGTAATGGTAAGAAATCGAAGGTGCAACTGAAATAAAGAGAATCCAAATGATGAAGAAAAACAAGTTTGGCAAGAAGCTAGAATGACCATATAAAAAACGGAAACAGTATGTTCAATCATCGATCTGAATTTAAAAAATCAATAGCACAAAACTCGTATAAAAAGAAAATACTATCAGAAAAACAAATCTAAGGAAATCGCCCAGAAAATACGGTAACCCGATTCTTATCAACCACGTACTACACACTTCCCCAGATCAGATCCATAAAATCCTTCAGACCAGCAAATAACTACTAAATTAAATCATATAGAGAAAAAAAAATACTCGAAAATACCCTGAGATACTTGAGTTTCACACTGCCGTAAGCGAGTCCAACAGTGAAAGCGGAAACACGCGCCACCTGCAAACAAAGTAATTTTGATTCAACAACGCTTTACAAAAACATCGGAACTAATATAATCCCGCCATTAAATCAAGAGTGTAAGAGGATGAAACTATTACCAAGGCAAATGTGCTGGTTCCGGAGTAAGGTCCCAGTGGGAGAGCCATTAAAAATCCGCTGCAGAAAATTTCGTCAAAAGATGGCCGATCTTAATGCTTCCGAAGTCGCCCAAACCGTTTTCAGCCGTACCTGTCGCACAATTTTGAGGCTCACGGTGTTCTTTTCCTTTTTGATTTTACTATTTCTTACTCCGCAAGCCACTTTGTCATTTTTATATTTTGCATAAGAAAACTTAACTTTGATGAATAATTATTAGATATTCGTTAATTAATTAGATAATAAATAATTATATATGCCAGTAATTAGTCTACAAAACAATAAGTACACTCCAATTATTATATTTCTTGTTCATTGATATATAATTATTTAAATTTACTTATTCGTCAGTTAAAATATGTCATATCTAACTAACTTACGCAATAACATAATTTTTTTCACTGTCTTTTGACTTTTGATACATGGTATGTATCATAATACTAGATTGTGTGCACACAATGCATGATAATGCATATTATAAACTACTAATACGTGATATATAATACATAAAAAACCCATTAAATAAACTAGCATTATAAAATAGAAAAACAAACCACTATAATAAGATGAAATGCTAAATCACTAAAAATGAGAAGATCCTCGTAAGAATTTGAATGTTAAATCTAGACGTCTATGTTTTGTGCCAACCTCGTTTTCGTACACAATTAAACAAATAAATAAATAAGACACCTTCTATCATGAGCCAAGTGGTGACTAGATACGCACAATTTTCGTCCTTGTAATTTTTAGCCCTTTTGATTGGTCAGGACGAGCTTCTCCATCATTTTCTTGGAGTAAAAGTCCCAATCTCTAACTCCAAGAGTTGTAAGAAACTATGAAAGAAAGCCTTTGCAAACCGGATCTATAACTTAACATCCAATTGGATCAGATTCAAAACTTTGACATTCAAATGTAGATAGTAGTGTTGCTCCAACGCTGTGTGTTCCGATTCAAACATATATATTTCTTAGAACGACGTCTTAACTTGAATATCAACTAAACTATACCGTATACTCCAGTTTTTTCATGGAGTTTTGAAATATTATATCCGGATTCCTATAGATTCCTTCAACAACTTGTGAATTGAGAATAATGTCCTCTAATAAAGATTCTTTGAGATGCATGCAACTACCACCAGCTACTATCCATATTTCGGATGAGACCTCAGTAGGCCTGAGGGAAAATATGAGACTTCCAATCACGCGACGCCACGTGTACAAAAATGCCCTTTTTTTAAAGAAAAAAGTAAACAGCCAGCCCTTTTGACACGTGTCGCCGCGTGATTAGAGACCTCATATTTTACCTCATATGAAGCCTTCTCTGATCTCATCCGCCATATTTTGGACTGTTGGAGTAAATTTAAAACAAATACTACTTCTATTTGAACACCATTTCGTTGCTTGATCTACTTCACTATATCTTTAAGAAAGTTGTGAGAATGTGCGAAAATTTTCAGTCAAGTACGTGTGAATCAAAACTTTTTGAATGTTGAGCATGCATTATCAAGATAGTTGAAAGAAGGATGAATTTGCCATGCGTAAATAAATTTCCCAGAGAAAATGCAAAGATGTCAAAAGGTTAATCAAACCTCCAAATAGTTCTTTTGATAAATAAAACAACATTGGGCAGTTTGGTCTATATTCTTCATAAGTGTCGAATCTTACTGAGATTGATCTGAAGGGCCGTCCGAAACCGAAAGATAGATCCGAAGCTCTTCAAATCTTAGAGGTATTCACAGAAGTAACATCAATGGTAAAATGATAATTGCCATAAAATAATTTTCAAATTTATCAAAAAATAAGGAAACAGTGTAAAGGTTCTCGCTTATGTCGTAATATGACCGGTTGGGATCTGAGAAGGCAAAAAGTGAGGCAAAATATGAGGCCTCCAATCACGCGCTGCCACTTGTACAAATAACTATTTTTTAAAAACAAAAAAAATTTAAACTTCTTACACTTTTGTACACGTGGCAGCGCGTGATTGGAGGCCTCATATTTTACCTCACTTTTCACCTCCTCAGATCCCAACCGTAATACGACAAAAGGTCGGATGTACCCTAGATATGGTATGACTTCCTGCTCTTGAAAAGGCACAAGCCTACGCGTGCCGTTCTCGGCTACTCACAGCCCAACCTTCACTTCCCCCTCTCTCTCTATATCTCTTCCTCATCATTCAGTCCCCATGGCCGCCGCCACCCCCCACGGTGCCTCCACCGTTACAAAGGTCAGTTCATTTTCGCCTTCATACGAAAAGCTATCACTTTCCTCATTTTTAAAAAACCTCCTCTAAACCCTTCCATTCATTACCCCCCTACAGGTCCCAAGTATCTTCCTCCAAAAATCCAATTTCCGACGTTATTTCCGACGGAAAACCAATTCCAGATGCCAACCTCCTCTCTTTCTCCGACGATGACGATAAGCCCCGAGAGGAGTGCGGCGTGGTGGGCGTCTACGGCGACCCAGAAGCTTCCCGTCTCTGCTATTTAGCCCTCCACGCTCTCCAACACCGTGGCCAGGAAGGCGCCGGCATAGTCACCGTTCATGAGAACGTTCTGAAATCTATTACCGGTGTTGGTTTGGTTTCGGAGGTCTTTAACGAATCCCAACTCAGAAAACTCCCTGGTGCTATGGCCATAGGGCATGTCCGTTATTCTACTGCCGGATCTTCTATGCTGAAAAACGTTCAGCCCTTTGTTGCCGGGTACCGATTCGGATCGGTCGGAGTAGCCCACAACGGGAATTTGGTAAATTACCAAGCTTTACGTGCTATGCTTGAAGAGAATGGCTCAATTTTTAATACTAGTTCGGATACTGAGGTTGTTCTTCATTTAATTGCAATATCAAAGGCTAGGCCTTTCTTTATGAGGATTGTTGAGGCATGTGAAAAACTTGAGGGTGCTTATTCTATGGTGTTTTTGACTGAGGATAAATTAGTTGCTGTAAGGGATCCCTATGGGTTTAGGCCACTGGTGATGGGAAGAAGAAGCAATGGTGCAGTAGTTTTTGCTTCGGAGACTTGTGCTTTAGATTTGATTGAAGCTACTTACGAGAGGGAAGTTTATCCAGGTGAGATGTTGGTGGTGGATAAAGAAGGGATTCGATCTTTGTGTTTGTTGCCTCATCCTGAGCCTAAATCTTGCATCTTTGAGCACATTTATTTTGCATTGCCAAATTCAGTGGTTTTTGGTAGGTCGGTGTATGAGTCTAGGCGCGCATTTGGAGAAATTCTTGCTACTGAAGCACCAGTTGATTGTGATGTTGTTATAGCTGTGCCTGATTCTGGTGTTGTGGCTGCACTTGGTTATGCTGCCAAAGCTGGAGTTGCATTTCAGCAAGGGCTGATTAGGTCCCATTATGTAGGCAGGACTTTTATTGAACCATCACAGAAGATTAGGGACTTTGGAGTTAAGCTCAAGCTTTCGCCTGTTAGGGCGGTTTTGGAGGGAAAACGAGTGGTTGTGGTGGATGATTCGATTGTGAGAGGAACAACTTCTTCAAAGATTGTTAGGTTGTTGAAGGAAGCTGGTGCGAAGGAGGTGCATATGAGGATTGCCAGCCCACCTATAATTGGTTCTTGTTATTATGGAGTGGACACTCCTAGTACAGAAGAGTTGATCTCTAATAGAATGAGTGTTGAAGAGATTAGAGAATTCATTGGCTCGGATTCTCTAGCATTTCTTTCACTTGACAGCTTGAAGAAGTTATTAGGGGGTGATTCCCCAAAATTCTGTTATGCTTGCTTTTCTGGTAATTACCCTGTTCAGCCTACAGGTAAGGTGAAAAGGGTAGGTGATTTCTTGGATGATGGTTTGAGTGGAAGTATGGAATCCATTGAGGGAGGTTGGCTTTATAGCACTAGAAATCAGAAAGAAATGGGAGGAAGTAATCAAAGCTCTAAAGAACCCACAATTACAGTCTAGTTACATGTTACATGACATATACTTCCGTCGTGATCGGAATTTCAGAGCTGAGGGTTATTTCTTGGACTTGCAACTGTGAATGGAGGGTGATTCCTCGTTGGTGGTACCCATGAGCTGAAAGGAGCTGGCAACAGCAGTGAAGAATATAGCGCGATTCTTTGCACTATATGAAGTCTGATTTTGTCACAGCGTAGCATATAGTAACAAGTTTGTTCTGCATATTTTATAAGTTAGGTATGTAAGTTATCCTTTTGAATGTGAACTTTTAAGCTCTTGAAATTGAAATGTTTACTGTGGACGTTGTATATTGCAGTGAGCTTATATTGAGAGCTAGTAATCTGTGTATGAGGCGCACGGAAGCCTTTGCCAATTTTTGACAGGCATTTGAAGAGGTAGATAATGGTCTTTCTAATGCAGTTAAAACCGTCTTCGTGCTTGAAACATAGAAAATTAAACTGAAGAGCTTACCTAGATTACCTTGTTTGCCATTTTCCCCCCCAAGGAAGAGACATCATGAATGTCCAGGGTTTCTCCGCTCATATAGGTAAGAGAGAGGAAAGCAAAAAGTGGAAAACCAAACTGACAAAATTGTTTCAGCATCACTTGGGAACCATCAGATGATGTCAGATACTGAGACAGTTGTTTGTTCCAATGTTGGACTGTTATAAGAAGCATGTAATGGAGACGCATTTCCTTGTGCTCAAGTTCTCGAAGTAAAGAACAGTTTTTAACTTTACATGGAGGAAATTTTAAAGTGGGATGATGAAATGCGCTATTATCCATGAGAACTTCAAGCATTCCTCCAAATCTGACAGCTGAAATTGTATGTTCTTGTTGAAAGGAGAAACACCGTGCAACCACCAAACGGACAACCCGACTCTCCACTATCAACTGTTACTGAAACTATAGTAATTGTAATGTTCTAAGAGTAACTACTCGTAATGGTTCTGAAACTAGGTTATTTGTAACCGTCTAGGTCTAGGATAACTATTATTTTTCACGATCTAGGAATAACTATTCGCAAACGTACTGAAACTAGGTTATCTGTAAAGGTCTAGGAATAACTACGTGTAAGGACATCTGTTTTCATTTGCGTATTTCGAACTAGGGAGTGTTGGCGTCAATAAGAGAATGGTGTTAGGGGAATAACTTAGATGTATCACGTTAAATACCTAGATGTATCACATCCTCTTGATTTACCAAATTAGAGAGATCGATAATAAGCGAATAAATGCTTTGCTAATAGAAAATAAGACAAGGGTGCTTCAGCTTTGTATGCTTTGCCAACAGAAGACAGCAACGGTCATGGTATATACCTTCTTTTAATAATCAAAACAAGGTCGTAACATAAGCTAACATTAGAAAATATAGAATAACTGATGATATGAGAATCGACACGCTTTCACAATCTACACACTTTCAGAATCGTTAAGTATATTCAGGTCGGTCACAAACAACAGGTCGGTCTCAAAATAGTGGTCTTGGTAGGCTTTGAGTACTCACCATATCCGAACAAAAGATAAGACATGTTTTCCGTTGATGGCCTCACTAGGTCTGAGTCTCCCCCCCCCCCCCCAAAAAACAATAAGGTTAAATGGTATGGGTTTTTTTGATGCAATCTCAACAGGTCTAAGCGATAGTATCAATAAAAGACGGGACAAGTTTTCCATTGATGACCTTAGCATGTCTGAGTGACTCTTCAACAGGAGTGTTAAACGGAATAGGCGTTCGGACATACCCTCAGCAAGTCCGAACGTGTCGCTACGGTGGATGGTTAATGGGTTTTCCATTGATCGCCTCGGCAGGTTTGAGTGCTTTCCCAACAAGGGGGTTTAAATGGAAAAAGTTTTCCGATTCGACTTCAGTAGATCTGATGGTCAGTCGCAACAAGAGACATGACATGTTTCTCACTGATAGCCTCAGCGAGTATGAGCACTTGCCCAACAAGGGGGTTAAATTCTAACATGACATTAGCAAATTTGAGTGTTAGTCCCAACGAGGGACATGTGACATGCTTTCCATATGGCCTAGGTAATTTTGAGAGCCATCCCTAACACGACGACCACAGAGCAGGTTTATCATCATTTGTTAATCAGCAGGTCAAGCTCATCCAATTAGACAAAAGACTAAGATGAGAACCAATCCTATCAAAGAAATTCAAAACGGAACAAATCTTTTCAAATCGGACAAGCGATATTAGCAAGGCAATGCTTCTAACGTGATAACAAAATAGGTTTCTTTAACCTGAAATATAGTGTAATAAACCTTTTAGCTGAGGTCATCTCGGCTCCAGTGTAGGTCATCCCTTCAACCTTTAAGGGAGGCCATGTCAGTCTTGAGCAGAGGTCATCTCTTCACGCCAAGCATGCCTTGATAAAACCTCTAAAAGAGGCCACCTCAGTCTTGAGCTGCGATCACCTCATCACGTCAAACAGGCATTGACAAAACCTACAAGTGAGGTCATCTCGGCCTTGAATGGAGGTCATCACGTCAAATAGACCTTGTCAAAACATCCAAGTGAGGCCACCTAGCACTCGAGCAGAGGTTGCCTTCACAAAATCTCCATGTGAGTCCATCTCAGTCTTGAGCAGAGGTCACCTCTTTACATCAAGCAAGTCTTGAAGAAACCTCCAGTGCATATCATCTCTTCAATGTCAAGCACGTCTTGACGACGGTAAGTCTTAATCATCTTATCATGCAAGGAGATTTACCCAAGTAGAGCTTCTGAAACGATCAAGAGAGCAGGAAAAATCTACCTTATCATTCAAAATTGTTAAGGCAAATCTGGAGACATCTAAGGAGACGAGAATCAACACGCTCTCAGAATCGCCATCTATATTCCAGTCGGCTGTAAACATCCGGTCGACCTCATTAGTACATGCACAGAAACCAAGCCAATGCAAATCACCTTTGTCACAGTCGTAAGTTTGGCCTGAATTATCACCCCGACCATAGCTATTAAGCCAGCTGGGTTTATGGCGCACAAGCTTTTTTAGGTCAGCTCGGCCAGAGCAGCTTTACCATGCACCGCGTCACATGGCGCCAGCTCACTAACACATTATTAATATGCATACACTGCGCATAACACGTTGCAATAGCTAACAGCTCCAAACATGCATTGGACAGACAAAGCAAACAAAATGAGAGAACATCGTCAAATAGAAGGCATGCTTGGAACACATTCAGATAATCCAAAGAAGAAGGGAAAGACATTCTCCTAAAAGCATACAAAATTTCCACAACGAGACAAGTTTCTCTATATTCCAGTATATACAAAATGTCTAAAATGGAAAAACTCATAATTGACTTGAGCGTCAGAGGTTTTTCCGGGGTAACAACTTCGAGACTTCTAGCGCCGCTGATTTTTGCAGGTTTCAGTAGCAGATTCACCACCTTACTATCTTCGGGATATTAAAAAATATGTCATTTTGATCGATCAATCATGAATGTGCGTAAACTAGTTAAAGTATTTCAAGAAGACGAGTCTCCACGTATTCAATAAACAGACAAGTTTTACGATGCTCGATGAATAACTAGACATTCGTTCACCAATAAAATTAAGAATAATTGACATGTCATTGGTGAATGTGCAAAATAAAAGAGTCGTTTATGTTATTATATTTTGTATTGGTTGATCAGTAAATATTACACTTAGACCATTAAATTTGTCGAATAAACAATACTCGTGAAAAAAAAAACACACACGCAAAAGAAAAAGAAAAGGAGAGAAATCGCTAGCCCTAGGCCATGAAATAACGGGCGGGTCGAGCAAGCTTTACCGTGTGTACTGTGCAGCCCCCTAATCCCCTTCGGCCCTCCGTAGTCCCGGCCGTATCCGCCTTAACCCCTCAAAATCCACATGTCATGCCTGGAATGATTTCACGCTTTACGGAATTGACAGAATCTTCCATAAAACCCCGACACAAAGTCTACTAATCTCCATTCTCACGCCTCCCTCATACCACGTCTACTTCCTGGAGACAATAAAATAGTTGCACTTTTCTGTCGATGAGTGAAATATCAGACGAAGCAATCACCTTTTTACACTGCAGCTATTGATCAGTAGGAATAAATTAAGCCGTCGGTTATGCATGATGGAGGTTGGCCTGATTATGGGTTTGAGAGCAGCCTGGATTGCTGCGATTTTGCCTATTCTTATCGCTTCACTGCCTTCTTCTAAGCTCAGCGAGTTTCACAATTTAGTCACGGGGTTTGCTAAGAGAGGAAAAACAATAGAATCATCTTCTGCGGTAAGTCGGTTTAATTGCCGCGGATTTTACCTTTTTTTTGTTCTTACTCATGTATATTCATCTTCTACTGTAAATTCGCTCAATAAGTTTGATAAATTTTGGTCCTGTTCCTGCATTGAGTTGTAATTGTTGACTTATAACTTAACGTGTATGATCAACGAGTACAATTTCAAAAGGTACAGTATGAAAAGATCTAACAAGTTCTAGGAGCTCCTGCTGTTAGAAATCAGATCTTCTCGTTGAGGGTAAACATAGATATAGTTTTGATTAATCTGTCAAATGTTGGAAGGGATTGGAAAATTTGAAACATCAGGGATTAAAGTGGCTATAAACTAAAGGATTTGGACATTCACATGTTAATTTGTCTATTCCTGAATCTTATGTTTGTATGGTGTTAACTGCATATTTCGGGAAAATTCCTTATGAAGATTTACCACTGATCTCATTCGGTACTTCTCTTGTAATGCAGAAATTCACTTTACCGCAGAGATACTTCTTTCATTTTTATGTGTTGGCTCTGGTTTGGACGACGCTCTTACTGGTTGCCACCTGGCATTATGCTTATACAACAGCACCCTTGGTCTCTGAGCCTTACCAATTTCCTAGTATTGCAAGGCAGCTGACTGGAGGTTCACATAGCTTTTCACTGCATAGGTCTCACTCCATGACAAAGGAGGATACGCACAGAATTTCGCTTTCTGTTTTTCTGCTCGTTTTAATGGAAATTCAAGTATTGAGACGTCTTTTTGAGACAGTATATGTATTTAAATACAGTCCTTCAGCTCGGATGCATATTTTTGGCTATCTTGTCGGTCTTTTGTAAGTGCTTACTGGCTTTTCCCTTTTTCTTGTTTATATATTGAGTAAACTGTAGTGGTTATGTTGCTTGGCAGAATCAAGCTTTATGGCATAGTTCTAATCCGTTTTTCACTGCATTTTGTGAAACTTACCCAATATCTGCTGTCATAATTACTGTTGTTTTTATGTTGTTGCTGTAATGCGAAGTTGCCAAGTGGAGAAAGATTTCTGTGCTGTTTCAATTTTTCTACATACTCTTTTCCATCATTAGTTATGGGTACACTCATTAATTCAGCTGGTCCTGTGTCTAAACATCTGATTCACTGAAATTACTCTATTCAAAGTTTGATATTTTCCTTCCATTGGGATGTAGGACAGATTAATTGTGATAATGATTGTTTTCTTTGAATCACGAGTTTTTTTTTTTTTTTTGAAAGTTTTATTATAAAGATGCTCCACGGAACTGATGAAGATGACTTTTTGGTATTTGGCAATAAATTTTGTTTGTTCAAATGGAATTATGAGATAGACAAAATAACCATGTGATTATGGCATTTTTCCTACTCCCCCCCTGCGAACAAAAGAAAGCATTCTGTGTCTTCTACGTATGGTTGAGGATGCTCCCATAGTTGATTTTCTTAAATTAACCAATCCCTACAGAAATTCAGGTTGCATGATGCCTCTATCTGCATCAAAATCACTGTTATTGTTACGCCATTTGTCAGCTTGAAGGAATGGAAAGGTCTCAACCATCTGGTTATTTGGGCAATAAGGTTATGGCAGTGTATTGGAGTCGGTTTTTAATCTTGTCTGTGAGGTAAAGGAACTAGACAAATAACGTTGCAATGGTTGGCTTATGTCCACTTAAGAATTAGCCTGGGAATCCCGTATTTATTGCTCTACCCAGTCTCCACCCCGGGGCCAAAATTGTTTTAAATAAAAATAAATAAAGAAGAAACAACAGGACATTTATGAGGCCTAAATGAATGGAATAGTCAAAGTTTTTACTTGATGGCAGATCTGTGCTCTTCCTGCATAGTAATATCTATGATATATGATGTTTCACCTGGGCTGGTGTCTGTCTGGCTCTCTCTTATTTATATTCTTTTTTTGATATTAGTTTCTATACAGCAGCTCCATTGTCACTTTGCTGTACATGTGTGTCAGACGTGTTTAAGGTCGCCTTAGATTTTGTCGAGGAGTTCATAGTTAAAGGGAAGGATCAAATTCAATTTGCTGAATCTGATTGGAGGGGGATGTTGACTCCACTTGTAACAGTTAAATGGTATGCTTGGTTGGGCGCAGCTATCTTTTCCTGGGGATGGATACATCAGCGCCATTGCCATGCAATTCTTGTAAGCTCGTTATTGCTTAATGATACATACATGCTTGGATGTGCATTACATGAGAGTTGATAACTTAATTGCATTATGAAGTGTGTGATGGTGGCACTAAGTTCTTCATCGAACTTTTCCAGAGATATAATATCATTAACTTTTTCATGTAACTTCATCGTCTCCACCTTCCTTGATGCAGGGTGGTACTCAATATCGTTTGTTGTAGGGATTTGAGAATTAGTTAAACTGTGTTTACATGTGGTGCTGTCAATATACGTGTGCTGTTTGGTGGATGTGGTCAACAAGTATATGTGGATATTGACATCGAAGTTAATGCACAGGCTATTTATTCGGGCATGATTTGTGTCCTGAGATATAATTCCTTTTTTTTTTTCTGGTTCAGGGTTCCCTGCGGGAGAATCAGGAGAACACTGAACTTTATGTAGTTCCTCATGGCGATTGGTTTGAATATGTTTCTTGTCCGCATTACCTGGCCGAGATTGTGAGTAAATCTTACCGACTGAAAGTGTAGACTGCGATAATTGCAATGGGTAATGACTTTTTAAGTTTTTGTGGTGATGAAAGGTGATATATGCTGGTCTTTTGCTTGCAAGCGGATGTTCGGACCTTACATTGTGGTTACTCTTCGGGTTCGTGGTATGGCTCTTGTTTTCAGCTTCACTTTGGTAAATGCTTCATATTGCAGCAAAAATCACTACTCATTTGTTGTGACATACTTAAACATGACTGCAGGTGGCAAATCTTGTGTTCGCAGCCTCTGACACGCACAGATGGTATCGACAGAAATTTGATGACTACCCGAGGGAACGTTTTGCAGTAATTCCCTTTGTTTTTTAAGGCTTATGTGTTGATGAGTATACTGCTTCTGTAAACTGGTTGAGAGGAGTTGGTTGTATGTTTATGTAATATGATTGGTTGGTGTTTGTTCCATGTTCTCGATAGAATTCAGTAATCCTTTTCTGCGAGGATCCAGGATCCAGGAACTGTCTAATCATGGAAACGGTCACAAAGTCGCAAAATAACGACGTGCATTTTCAAAGCAAAAGCACAAGTCTTTGTTGCAACTTTTGAAAATCTTTTTCCCGAACCGAACCTAAGATGACGTCCTAGTGTAGAATTCATGTGTCTTTTGAGGCGTTCATGTAATCATGTCTTCTGAGACGTTCACGGAATCATGTGTCTTCTGGACATTTCACGGAATTTTGTTTCCAAACAAATAGCTTGGAAATACAAAACCAGGAGACATTTAGTGAAGAAATGTTCGTGTAAGCTATAAACTTATATCTGGAGCGATCACAAATTTCTCTATCCAGAGGGAGTTAATTTTAGTTGGAAATTCCACGATGTCTTCTGAAAAGGTAGGCCTGGCCTCGGCAATCAGCACGTCAACGTTACAAAGAAATTCTCAAATTCAGTACTGAATATGTACCCACACCTCTAACCTAAAATGCTCAATGCAAAACTATTCTCACCAGCGAAATCAAGTGAATTGTACTTGCTTTTCATGGCTTCGTTAGACCGACCGACCATACCCAAAAAAGAAAGTGACTGATTGAATATATGGTGGTTGTGTACTTCAGGTCTCCCTCACTATAGCTTTCAAGGCATCCTTCACATAAGGATATCTGAAAGAGAATCCCAATTCCTTGGCCTTAGTCGGAAGCACTTTTTGACCCTCCAGAACCTGCAGACAAACTTGACGTCTTAAGATCAATATATGATTTTGAAAAAGGAAAAGGACCACTTCAGGCTTTACGCGTCTTTTACCACTGAAGCACCTTCCCCCAGCACAGCTTTCAGGGCAAAGTCGGGTACTGGCAGCCATGAGGGACGGCCTAAGACAGATCCCAGTTGGTCACACATCTCTCCTAGCGTTACTGGATTTGGCGCAGTACCATTTATAACACCTAGGATAAATTTTCCATCAGAAACTGCATATTATGACAGTTGAGAAGAGGAGCAGGAGAGGCTCACAGCTAGAGTTTCCAATAACTGGATTTAAAGCAAAAGTTATCTTTGGTATCTCTAAGTTACTTACACTTCCCACTTTCCAAATTCTTAGTCCACATCAGAATCACACACATTCAGAAAATGCAAGTCGTTATTTAGTAGTTGTATGTCCCAATTTACTTTATAAGGATAAATGAACAAGAGTACGTTGTTTGTGAAAAGAGTGCAATACATTAGCGAGTACCCCATGTTGACAATGTTGTGGACACGATAGCCACAGTGGATATTCGCAAAATAGCAGCAAGAACAATAATCATGTTTAATATAAACTTGCCTTTATACGATGGGTTGCACAATGCTGTGTATATCAAATTCACAAGATCATCCACATGAATCCAAGAAAACCTGCATTACGAAAAATTCAATGGAAAGAAAGACTTCATAAAATGATCAAACAGTTCCAGGGTTTTCCAAAGTTATTGTGATCCCAAAACTCTACCTTGCACTCTTATCGTTCTTCATACAATGTTGGTAGACCTACCATTAGGATATAGAGAAAACCGAGAAGTGCAACAGACAAGCCTCATATCATTTATAGGGGAATAAGCACGTCAACGTAACACAAGAGCTTAGAGGACGCTTACAGTTTACCCTATACATGATCGGAATTTCATTAATTCTTAAGAGATCAAAAAGTAGACGATTACATGGACAAGAGTTAAACCTTGTACTTGGGACGTTGCCTTAAAGAATGAAAACTGTAGTTCTCTAGATCCACTTCTGAATGCCACTAGTGAAAGAGAAATATACTTGGATGGCAAATGTAAATGTAAATGTTATTGTTAGTACCATTGTTTTCCTGAGCCCAGAGGTCCGCCAGCAAACAGTACAAAGAGAGGGATCATTTTGGCTGCAGAGATGCAACAGCACACGAGTTCATTCTCAATCCAAATAAGATATTTCAGCAAAATACAATACAATCATGAAACTGTATGCTAAAAAGATATTCCTGAAACAGAAAATCCCAGCCATTCTGAGTTGTCTACCAAACTGCGAGGTTACAGATCACGAAGTCGTAGTGTGGACTATATCCTTTTCAAGCTACTTGGGCTCTAAACAATGGATTTCTAATAACCATCCTATCTACATGCATGTTAAAAGTATCTTCAAACACCTTAGGAGTGTAAGTAAGGTAAAATAGCACTTTCAGATGAGTGGAATTCTATCTTTCGCACACATACTATGCTTCCATCACATGTATGAGCAAATCACAACAAGAAATAGGAATAGAAATAATAATATCAGTTTCCAATCAGCTTTCTAAGAAACGCCAGTCAACAAATATTTGGAAAACTATAACTATTACCCAGGGCACCACCATCCTTTCCAAGCACGACTCCTATACGAATCAAAGCGAGCCTTACATCTTTGTTGACTTTAAGTGCAGTCGCTTCCCATTCCCTGCAAACCTGGTGAGACATTCTTATATACATGGAAGATGACAATTGAAAAAGTAAAAGAACACTGCCAAAGATTGATCTTTCTGTTGAAATAAATACTCTCTGAATTTTCTCTTCCCTTTGGCATATTTATCTTTACCTCGGCCAAATAATCATTTCCAGATGGACTTTGCTCATCAAACACTTGCCTTTCGCTGGTGCCTGAGTACCCACCACGGACAACAGAATAATGTAAATGACAGAACAAACAGCCAAATGATATTTCTTAGTCAGTTTCTCTTAGCAACAGGATAAAGCGGACCAACAATGAAAGGACAAGTCTTTGGTGCATGACTTATACTAATACCATGCACATATATAATTTGCTGGCTTCAATGAAAAGCATCCATGCCAATTTCTTTGCTTCAATGGAGTTGATAGATACGAATACATACCGTAATAACCAACAGCAGTTGCGCTAACCAACACTTTGGGGCGAGCTTCATCTTGTAAATCATTAATCAAGTCCACAACCTACATAGCATGCTAAAAACCTTAGCTAACTTTCTCAGAGGACGGACTACACCCATTCCAACAAAGAAAAATTGCTGTTATTTCTGCCTGTGAAAAATAAAATTTAATATAAAAACCATGAACAGAGGAGACCTTTGAAGTGACTCTGATCCTGCTTGTTTTGATCTCTTTCTTGATCTGCAAAAGTTTAAAAAAAAAAAATAAGAAAACAGCCAATTTATACAATACTCGACAGTGGACTAGAGATGCAGGACAAGAAGTCAAATTATACAAACTTGAAACGGCTTACTAAGCAAACTTTTCTGGTCACTGTACCTAGTGGGGGTATTCACTATGCAATATGCATAATGCATAACCAGCAAACTGGCCAGATATCGCAACTTACACTAGATCTCTACAAAATAAAGCCAGGAATGCTAGAAATTGATCTTATCTACTGCATATTCACTCCATCTAGTCTTGTTTATTGTTGAAACTTGGGCTTACATGAGGTGAGGCCCATATCCACTCAAAACCTTAAGGCAATGGATGGTGGAACCTCATCTTCATATAACCCATGCATTTTTCTCAAATTAGCCAATGTGGGATTCTCAATACCCGCCCTCACGTGGCAACGTGGCTTGACATACACACGCGCCTTACAACCCGCCCTCAATCACAAACCACAAGCTAGGCATGAACATCTGGGAAACATTAAGTGGCCAACCATGGGCCAGGCAAGGGGTGAGTCCACATTTTAAACTGGCTCTGATACCATGTTGAAACTTGGGCTTACATGAGGTGAGGCCCATATCCACTCAAAACCTTAAGTCAATGGGTGGTGGAACCTCATCTTCATATAAGCCATGCATTTTTCTCAAATTAGCCAATGTGAGATTCTCAATATTTATGTTTCAAAATGAGGTACTTTGGTTTCAGTGCCATACAACAATTATTTCCGAGGGCATAGCCTGTGTAGATGCAAAGAAAGGAATGCCTACATAAGCTTTTCTGATTTTTTCTATTTATACAATTAAGATACCCAGTTCTCACAAATGAATATGCAAGTAACAACCACAACAAAATCACACTGGCTGAAGAGTAAAAATTACTGAGATACCAGGACACATGTACACGTTTAACACAGGCATATACAGATTATGCACAAATAATTTCAATACAAGAAACCAATATATCTTACTAGGAGAAGAAAATTATAAACTACGCTTCAAACTGAAGTCGTTTGGTAAGGGAAGCATAGTGTTGTGAGTCAGAGTTGCATGCACTAGAAAGCATGGAGAGGAGTAAGCAATCAGATACTTACCTCAGGAGACCATCTTGTACTTATCGGCAATCCAGCCAAATTTACTACAGCTGTTGAAGCCTGAATGGAGCTTTTCCAATCCGGTTCCTCAGCGATAATGACTCTAGGGAAATCACTGGCTGAAAATAAGAAGACAAGGTCACAGTCCACAGGTGAAAAGAAAGATAAAGTGAAAGATGTACACGCATGTAAAGAGCAAAAATAGGCAACCGAGGAAAGACCCTGACCTTCCTATGACAAAATTATGCTAGTTTATTTTAACAAAAGGAAGTTTGACAAGTTTATAAAATTAGAAATTTTTAACAATAGGACAGATGGAATGTTCAAATTTGACTCAAAAAGCTAATATTATCATTACCTTCTTACCAGGGAAAATTGATAGAGCATTCGGTCTAGACCTTGTCAGAACATGGATGCGATGGTCATCTATAGTTC
Organism: Eustoma russellianum; assembly: GCA_036186865.1. NCBI lineage: Eukaryota > Viridiplantae > Streptophyta > Magnoliopsida > Gentianales > Gentianaceae > Eustoma > Eustoma russellianum. Next base: position 414,935 of record AP025045.1, read on the forward strand.
AGATAGACAAAGTCATTCATCATATAACGCATCAAGAGGAAAAGGACAAAGTAGATGTTCACACTAAGAATACAAAAGGTATGTCAGCAGAGATAGCTAGAGGAAACAAAGTGGATAAACTAAACTGTATGACGCAGTAAAAAGAAAGGTATTTCTGAAGTTAAGATCACTGCAATCAGTTAAGAACTTAAGCACATTAATTCTCTTCTCAGTCCCTCGCACCAATCTCACCATACAAGCATTAACCAGCTAACAAATTATAGCAGCAGAAGATAATCAAAGCCATAAAGGAAAAAAATAAAAATGAAATAGACAGATCACAAAGATAATTCTTGAAATCAAAGAGGTCCATGGTAAAAACAACTTTAAAATATCCTTGCTCGTCATTTCTCAATTCTTTTTTCATGTTCTTGGACTATATTCTAACTTGGTATGCTTAGGATAAGTACAAGCAGGAGAAGGAAGATTATCAACAAACTAGAAACTCAATAGCTAGTATCAAAATTTGTAGAACCCAGGAAGCAGTTATCGAACCTGAATGCAATCGTTGGACCAATCTTTTACCAATAAACCCTGTAGCTCCAGTCACAGATATGACCATTTGATCGGCCTGCGTCAATTTTAACACAGTAAATCCTAGGAGTACATGAAAAGGCCAAGCTTTCAGCCTACTCATCACAATGTTCATCAAGGTCATAAATTCCTCATGCTGACTCAAGAAAGTAATAAGAAAAGTGTGAAAGAAGGGGAGAAATAAAAGCCTCCTCATTCATACATCACCAGAAAATCCCAACAACTTGCCCCTTTTCCTTTTTTGAACAATGCAAAATATTTCAAGTAGCAAAATGCATGCAATACAGTGGTTTTAAATCCACTTCAGCTTAACAATAACATACAAATGATAAAAAGACTCAATCTTTCAATCCCCCTCCAAAGTGGAAGGAAAGAAAAAACACTTGAAAGTTCTTGACCACCTTCTGCGATGGAGTAGAGCCATCACTGCACTGAATGCTTGGGAATCTTTGCTGCCGATACGACTGGGAGAAAACAAGAAACAAGGAAGATGTCATATTATTCATTAACAATAAAGAGAGTGAGAGCTAAAACACAGTTTGAAGGAGGGAGATTCACATACTGAACAGGGGTGGGGTGAAAAATGGAGAAGAGGAGATGAAACATAGTTTGAGGAAGCTAAGGCAGTTGCTCCATATATCTCCATTGAGTGTCCAACACAGAACACTGAACTTTGCACTCACGAAATTTCGTGTTTTGTCTTTCTGAACTTATTTTCTTGAGAGTTGAGAGTTGAAATATTGAAAATCAGGTGGCTTTGGTATCTGATTGCTAGTCGCCATCGTGTTCTATTAGGAGCCACCAACATGTTTCCCCTATCTACTCTTATTTTCTTTGCTTTGCATTCTGTAACCCTTTCGAATAGTTAAAGTTCACTTTAATCAACTCCATTATGGGGTTTTAGGAAATTGTAACTGTTGATGCAATGATTTGCAGGTTATATGAAATTTGCATTTAACCAAAAAAATACTAACTATTTTGGATAACAATTTTAACATAACATTATTTTGAAAAACATATCTGCATAACAAAAGACAACTTTAGGAGTTACTATTTTGGAAAATAGTTCCAAAATATATTCATGTAAAAAAGAAACAAATGCGTTAAAAACACACTTTCTTTACACCTGTTTTATCTATATAAAAAATATTTAAAACAACTGTTCTTCAAATAGCACTGTAGAAGGTTACTCTAGTTTGTATAATTTATAATGTGACGCGCTATTCTATATGAAACATTTTTCCAAACACTTGTATGGAACAAAACAAAGGTCAAGTTCAGGTCAAAATGATTATGATAATGATTTGAATTATTTGACCTAAATAACATATGAACGTTCACAAATTCAAATCAGCTAACTTAGTAAATATTATAGGTTAAATAACAATATTGATATTATAAATATTCAATAGTTGTAATAATACCCTTATGGACATAACATAGTTGGCTATTACAAGTAGTGTTATTATCTAGTGTGAATGTTATTTCTTTTAGTATTACGAACACATATAAAAAATAGAAAGGATTAAATTAAATTTTATTAGAAATATGCTGTATTTTGAGTCACCCAATCAAACACAACCTTAAAACCTTTAACACCAATCCCCTCATAGTTTCGAATATATACTACGGAAAATATTTTATGGTAAGTGATAACATGAAATTATTAATTTCTTTTATTTATTAAAATATTTTAGAAAACGTTGAAATGAACCAAATAGCGGGTGGTTAGATGTAAAAGGGTAAATTACACAATCGGGAAAGAAAAGGAGAGAGTGCAAATTGCATAATCGGGAAATTGCGTGCTTAAAACAAAATGGCTGAAACCTGTAGTACTTGTTTGATAAAATTCTCTCTCTTCTAGGAAAAACCATACCTACATTTACAATCTGCTCCTGTGATTAGCGACAGGAATCTAGGGTTTAAGCGCGTCCAAGAATCAATCGGAGAAATGGCGATGATGCGGTTTCGCAGCGTACTACTAGCTAGGAGGATTATTCCGGCAACGGAGCAACGGATGACATTCTCATCGCTGTCACCAACTTGTTCAAGCTACTCGTCGCCGGCAGGAATGCCGGTTGTCTGCGGACGAGGAGATAAAAGAACGAAGAAAGGGAAGAGATTTAAAGGCTCCTATGGTAACTCGAGACCAAAGAGAGAGAAAAAGATCGAACGCATCAAGGATCGTGTTGAGGTTCCCAGGTCTACCCCCTGGCCTCTCCCTTTCAAACTTATCTGATTTCTTGTTATATTTAGGTCTCTGTTTCACTTTTTACGGTAAATCTAGTATTGAATTTTTGGTCATAGAGGAAGCTTCCGTCTTCTCTTGACATGGATATCTAATGTGGTTGAAGTACTCTTTGCGGGCTTTTGAATCTCAGAGGTCATGGCAATATAGCTCGCTTTTTCCGTTTCGGAACTGAAAGCTGTTGTTTCTGCTACTTTAGCCATTTTGAAGAATTTGAGATTTTAACACCCGTCTAATATTACTTGGTCCTGATTCCTGAATTATGCGGTAATAAGGAGCTTATCTTTAGTTAGAAGCTTATCTTCACACTGATTTCTCATTATTTGGTATTTAGAGATATCTCGAGTTAATTTTTTAAATGAAGAAATCAGTTAAGCTTCTGGGATCTTATGGCTGATTCAGAATTTGCGTCTCATCTGACAATTCTGTTTTTACTGGGGTCTTAACCTTCACACAAGATGGTATCAATATCCGTGAAGACTAGAAGATATATATGTATGTATCCTCAAAACTCTTTGGCTGTTGTAAGTGCTTGGGACCTTGACAGTGAGTATATGTTGTGCAAATGCCATCACATAGGTGTGTCGTTTAGAGAATCACAGTAGATATATGTCTTCAGAATTGCCATATATGCGTCATATGTTGACGTCCAAATGCCATCAGTTAGCTGTGTTATTTGGACAATCAGAAAGCTAGATGGGTCATTCAAGTGCTTAGACTCCCAAGATAGCATCAGATGCACCACTGCCTCTAATTGTAATACAATTTTCACAATCACGCAATAAGACAAGTCTGTCTGTGTTTGTGGCAGAAGGCATTAGTCTGCTGTATGCCTGTGCTTCTCTCCTAACTTCTTGGCCATCCACACTCTCCTTTCACTCCTTTTTTTTTTCTCCCTTTTTTTTCCGTGTTGTTTTTCAGTGGTTGTGGTGGGGTGGGGGAAGAGTGTGCTTCTGTGTGTGTGTTTGTGTGTGTCTGTGTTTTTTTTAGGGGTGGGTAGGAGTGTCGCGAGGGGATTGGAGTAGGTGGCGCAGAAGAGGATTTTTCTTTGTGCAACTATCGTAAACTCAGATGTGATATGCCCAGGTTTGGAAGGTGAAGATGACAGATAGATTGCGTAAATTTGTCTTGATGAGGATACTAATTTCAATATCAATCAGTATCAAATTTGATTAAGTTAATCAAATGTTATACTACAGGGGATCTCTGTAGTTTCTCTGAAAACACAAGGGAGGTTCAGGGAAGTCTCTGTAGTTTTTGAAAGATTACAAAGGAAGAAGTTGTATTTGACCATACATTTAACTTCGACATTTAACCCAATAACTTTTTTGGATTGTGGTTCAACAAGTTGCCTTGCTTTATGCATAGACCGCTGTCTGTACTCGAGCCAATAATGATTGTCCTAATTCAAATTATTACTCCACCTATCCTTTCTTTTGGGGTTTGCACGGGTAATGTTTAAATGGTAACATAAATAGCAATCAACCTGCATATTTGCAGTAGATTATACCATGTATGTTTCTTTAACATGATTCCATTGAGTAATGTATGGGAAGACTTGGTAAGTCGGAACTTAAAAGGAGAAGAGTTGCTAAACTCAACGCGTTGCAAAGGCCTTCCTCCAGGGCTATCCTGGAGTACAAGTGAAATCTCTCACCCGGAGCCTCTATCGTCCTAGCTCAAGGAGCATTGTGGAGGATACAAATCAGGAGCCCAACGGCCTCGTAGGTTGGATGAGGACGTAATAAGGTGCCCCCGCAAAGCCTAGCAACAGTGTAACATCCACGTTACGTGTGTTCCTGAATTAGGAATCTTAACATCTTGGAGTAAATCTACCCGAATACCAGCTGGACTATTATCCTCCAGTGATATATTGGTTTGGTTTTTCCGCAATCAAAAGCTCGGTTGTATGATTGACGATGCAGCAATTCACATAAGTAGCACCTCAGCAACGAAAAGTACAAATGAACCAAGTAATTTGTCCTGCCCTGCATTTTCAACAAGGTGTCAATTTTTGCTGCATTTTGACCATAGTATTAGACTCGATAATGCCTTTGATCCGACAATGGGAAAGTCGTCGTTCAAGATTTCAACTGATACATTGTCGGACCGACAAATATGTTTCATGTTTTAGTGAAAACAGTATTTCTCATGTAAAAACATTATTAGTCGGTGATTAATTGGTTAAAAATGAGTACTCAATTAGGTCAATAGATAGCTTAACCGGCATAGTCGCTGATAAACCATCAAGTCAAATAGCAGTTCATCTTTGAACTATTTTATCGACAACCCAGTACAATTACATAACGGGATAAACCTGTTCAATTGCCAACTAAGGCTTGGGTTTTACAACTATGACTTCACGAATGCTTTGAGTGTAAGCACGTGGGCAATGAGTATTTCAAATTTTGAAGTTTCAGGAAGGCAACATTGCCAGAAGCTGGAATGCTGTTCCGATCATTATTAACTGGAACCATAAAATTAAACGAAATCTTGGTACTAGCCAATGGCCTCTCAGTACCTTATGTACATCCCAAGAGAAGGGAAAAAAGGTACAACTGAAAGCATATTGGTCGGCAGTAAGTAAAAAAAATTCTGAATCAAATCCAAGAACGTCCTGAAAAAGTTTTGATCCCTACTGCTGAAATCTTGCAGACACAAACGTCTATCTTCACAGCAAAGGGACGCTGCATGAAAAAACTCCAGTCTCTGCAACAGCTGCCAATTTTGCCCAAAAGAGCACTTAGTATGCTTCACAGAGAGAGTGACAGCGCCACAAAGAGAGAAAGAACGTAAGATCATCTTTCACAGGAACCAAGCTGGTTTGGCAATAATAAAAAAAACACGGGTAAAATAACACACTAGATAATCTATCGCAATAATAAAGTACACACAACAGATTCTGGTCTTGACCAACAACTTAGGATCTTTAACAATAGGCCATTTAGTCAATATAGTGGTTAAGCCTAAAACATAGAGTAAATGCTAAGTTAACTGGGTGGTTACGACTAAAACAATAGGTTCCTCAATACTATCTCCTATATGCATCACTCACTGCCCAATGAACAAATCAGATGCTTTAAACCAGTGAGCAAATACTATCATTTAGCTGAATGGGGATGTTCTGTACTTGCATTTTCAGAAAGAACACAACCACAGAGCTGTAAAGATGAAAAACGAACATGCACTAGCACTAACCGTTATTAACCTGCATGCCAGGATTGCATCTTAATCATTCTCTTCCCTTCCAAAGTCATATACAATCTCAATCTGCATGAAGGAAAAAAATCACAAGGCTCATCAGAAAATCAGCTGGTGGTACCCTGAACGGGGGTAAAAGGGAAGAAAGACTCGCACTACCGTCTTTGACAAGCAATTCCAAATCATAACATGACAGCGGACTTCGAAGTAAGAAGAAAACTTTAAATACAGATGTTAGATAAAACATGATTCGCATAATATCAATTTCACACAGCCACACCAAGCAAACAAACAAATAGAGAACACTGTTATGTCCGTAATAATCACTCTAGAGGGAGTGAATAGAGCGTTGCGCTATTTTTCAGGTTTTTCTTGATTTTGCTTAAGCCAACTCAAATATTCTCCAAAGTAAGAAAGCATAAGATGAGAAACAGTGAAAGGAGACACACGATATAGAGTGGCTTGAATTTATTCGATTCTACTCCACTACCACTCTGTTTCCAAAGCATTTTTAACAACTTTTCTTACTACCTTCAATAAGAAACAACAACAACAACAACACTTACACTAACAATTAGTACAAGCAAGAACTACAATAACAACTTACTGCACAAACTTGTGAAATATCAACAATAGCAGCTACAAGCAAGAAACACTTCTTGCTCCTTCATAACTTCTACGAAGTTCTGCCAAGAACTTTCACCAAATGAATTTTTGAAAAGAAGTGAGTTTACACTTTCAAATGAGTCTAGAGCACAAGCAAGAGACCACATATGTTCAGTTTCTCTTGTGATAAACTATCATTCTCACAGTACAACAATGAAAAAACGCAATAATAGCCTAATAGACTTTAAGCATTTTTAAGCCTTTGAGAACCTTCTACAATAATGGAGATGAAGCTTGAAAAGGATGAAAGTTTATAAATGCCTCATCTGAGCTTCTTCAATGTATAGGAGTGTGAATCTCGTTTTTGCAGCATTAATGGAAGTCTCTCAATCTATTAATTGCTTTGAAAATGTATAAATAGTATTCAACCACCCAATACTTGAAGTTGATGATTAATAGCCACTCTAAAGATGATTAGATAGGTGTACAATAGTCAAGGAAGCATTATAGACGCTGGAAAAAAGTCCAAAATCAATTTGAGAAAGATTAGAAAGAGAAAACACTTTAAATCAACCATGGATCTGTTTGCAACGACTAATTTGAATCCTGGCAACATCGACCGATTTGTCTCAGTTTTAGAGACTGATGTGACACAGATCGATCTATGTCCTTCAGGTTGAGAGATAGATGTTGGACAGTATGGTTTTCATTTTGCACCTTACCTACATCGATCGATCTCTGTCTTTTCTTTGAGATAATGATGTATGCATAGATCGATCGATGTGTTTCAACATGAGAGATCGATGTTGAACAGTGTATTTCCAAATTTGCATAGTCTATGTATAGACCGACTGATATCATTTCTGAGAGATCTATGTAGAGATCTATGTCTACATTGATCTATTTTTAGAGATCTATGTAGAGATCAATGTTATCTCTTTATTTGGTCAATCCTTTGTTGTTTCTAAAGTAAAATGACTTTTCTATCTTTTTCAAACATCTTTTAATCTTTATCAAAACATTTCATGTTATAACAAACACTTGTTCCACAATAAAGATGAAAGAATAAGTAGGGAAAGTTTGTGCCATTATTAGAAATGCCACATACCAGAGAGGCTCCAAATCCCATATTTATTACCATAGATAGCATTATTGAGCATGATACCCAATCCACAAAGTACACATTTATGCATTCCTTCAAAGAAAATTACATAACCAAGTTTTTGTTTGACCTTAGTTTCATAGAGAGTATTTCATACTAAGAGCCCTGCATGCTTTCTTGTAACTTTCTAACATTGGTGAGTTTCCTGAAGGCCTCCTGGTCACCAGAAGAATAAACACTGGGACAGTAGGATAAGCCAATCTTTTTATATCTCAAACAGATTAGACACTTGAAAGAGCTAAGGAGAACCCAAAGTCGATATCAAGCATTAACAGTTAGTACTGTAAATATTAAATTATCAAAATAAAGTGGAAAAATCAGGAAAAACTTTAAGCATTTACCCCAGGAGGTGGTGTCGAATTCCGGTGGAACTTGCTGCCACCAGGTGCCCATGGGACTGTCGAGAAAAAACAAAAAGAAAAGGTTCACAAACTCAAATCAACAAGAAGTAAAATTGTTCATCTATTTACAAACATCCCACCAAAAGAAACCATTCCCCTCTCTCCAACAAAAAAGTATATGCACTTATATCAATTAGACATACACAGTTTCTCCCACTCCATTTACCACTATGCCGATGTGTCATTTTTTCTGCACTGGCTGGTCCACAAGTATTCCACTTTTCCTCATGCAATTGATTCTACTGATTCATATGAAGCAACAATAATTCCATTTACCAATATAAGGATCAGGATGGCGCCACTTCTCGTAGCTAGCTTCTGCAACAGCTATCATTATATCAATAGTTTCAAGATCTTCCTGGAATTCATGAATCAGAAATCATTCAGCACAATATTGCAGAGACTTTGGAAATAAGAGAGCACATCTAGTAAATTATCACTTAGAGATGTGGCTTGCAAATAGCTCAAAGCCGAACTACTGAGATAAGCCAGTTTAACAGGCTATTAAAACCAGCGTCTCATAAATAGCCACAAAAATAACATAGGGAACCACAAACTAATATGGCCAAACAAAGAAAACGGAGTAAGAAAATCTGAAGAAACTCAAAGAACCTTGTCCACCAGAAAACTAACACCAAATGTCATGGCCCACGTTATGTAGCTTGAACCAGACGCTAACCCCCTTCCCCAAAAAAGTGAAATGAAACACAAGACAGAATGTATGAGATATTTAGTAGCTTCAAATTTGTTGTCAATGAAGAGAAAACTTTAGTTCTATATAAGCTTACACATCATTCAATAGAAATGAAGAGAAATGCGGGGGTGGAGAATCATAGAATCGACGTAAAATAAAAATACCACGTTTCTGTTGGCCTCGAACTTTCCCCTCAGAGCATCGGCCTAAATCAATAACAGGAAGCAAATGATTGATGTTATTATCTTAAAAAACATTTCATGTTGTTATCTCAAAAACAATTTGAATCAGGTGAAATAAATATAAATAAATAAATAAATAAACATATATATATATATATATATATATATATATATATATATATATATAGACACACACACTATAGATAAAAACAGACTGATGAAACAGAACCCTAAGAGGTGAAAATGAGAAAGATTACATCAGGATAAAAGAGATGGCTATGGACGGACCAATTGAGAGTGTCCTTCAGAGCTTCCATGTGGTGATCGATGAAACAGAACCCTAAAAGGTAAACAGAACCCTACCAGGTAGGAGGCGGATGCTAAGCTCATCTCCGGTGATCGCGGATTCTCTCACACTTCTCTCTGCTTACTCTTTGTATACATCCGTGGCCGCCAGTGAAGAAATTTGACAACTCACACCACTTAACACGTCGACGTTCTATCTGATTTAATTTTTGCACAACGCCAGTTTAACCTTATGGAGTTATGGCATTGTCTAATAATCAAAGATGTTATATTATTTTTTAATTAACACATCCAGTTTACTTCAATTAATATAATAAAAATGGTGAACAATAATGTTTGATTGTTTAAAATTATGTTAAATCAAATTATGACAATATTTATCGAGACGGAAAGATTATTGTTATGGGGTAAAGACCAATTAACAGGCTGATGGCTTCTTGTCGCTATGTCACATACATTAATATAGTAGGAATTAAATACATATAATATGTATCCATTAAAACAGATAGAAGCTAACGTCTTAACTGATTATGAAAATTGTTAAATAAGCCAGTACTTTATTTTTTTTCTTTTCGTTTCTTGTTTACCTTAGCTTCTGTAAGATTAAGATAACCTGGGTTCGATAAGCGCAAAGTGCAATAATTAATCAATTAATATTACAAAATAAAAAGTTCATCCCCATTTAACGTGGCCATTTTTTTTTATTAAAAAAAACAGTTGTGCACGGGACCATCTGTAGTTTGCAAGATCAAAGAACAATTAAGTTCTTCCTTACCATTGATACGTTGCTGCTTCTTTACTTTAGAACACAAAACGAGAGTTGGAATCTCCTAACCTTCACCTTCCTCATCCCTTTGTGACCGCACGACACGTGGCAGTAAGGGGTGATGAGGCTAGATGAGAGTAGTCTCACCACCCTTTACTGCCATGTGTCGCACAGTCATGCGTCACCGCTCACATAGATAGTTGTGTTACGACCATCCATGTTTTTGCATTCTCAGAAGACAAGGAAAACAGTGGTGAGCGTTCCCACCGAATTGGGGTTTTGAGACAATTCTAGTTGTATTCCCAAGAAAGTACCCAGAAATTAGGACCAGAAATCATGGATCTAACATGCTAGCCTCTGGCAACACCTCTTTTTATTGGAAAAATTACGGTCACACTCCATTCAAATTCATTGTATTCCCAAGAAAGTCTGGTACATGAATTCCAGGGAAGACAAACTCCAATAAGTGAATGGTAAAAGAGGAACGCAACCACGGATTAACAATCAAAAGTTTCTTCTATCAAGCGTGTGCCTTCACCAAAAAAATAGGAAGCTCCACCATAGGATTGTTGGAGAATCCTGCCTTGCTCAATCAAATTCTTCCTCTGGTCAATTCAGCGTCTTCTACGGTATCGTCTATGCAGGTTTTTGATTTGCCGAAGAGTAGCATACGGTAGTGAATTGTGGCCATTTTGAAAAGCAAGTTTTTTTTTAAAAAAAAAAATTGCATCACCACCTTGCTTTTGTACACGTGTCGACGCGTGATTGGAGACCTCACTTTTAGCCTCCTAGCATCTCATCCGCAATGGAATTGACCAAGGAAGAATTTGGGATTCCGTAATTCAAACTTGACTATCCAAATTAGTGGAACCGTTTTTCCCAAATAATTTACCAATGTGGCAAGGAACAACCAACAGTGTATCCGGAGCATTTACGAAATTTTCTTCAATTACCCTTCAGTGAAAAATACCACTTTTCTGCTCACGTATTTGATTTATGGAGAAGATATCCTATCTTATATTATATTCCGTCTTCTATCACATATCATATTATATATTCTATATTCGATCACACCATAACATGTGTATTAGTTTGACATCATTTAATTACAAATATCATGATGATACTAACGCTTAGTAGTTACTATAGCTGCCCTTTTGTTTTCACACAATAGTCATCGTTATAAGCCCCAAAAAGAGAAAAAAAAGAAAGAAAACATTGCTATAGTTATTTTTATTGTGATCTAACAAATAGAGGAAACAGAAGCGAACAGCATTTACCAGATGGATTTTGGGACCTTGTTTCTTATTTCTATACATTAATCAGTTAAAGAATAACTATTAAAATGCCTAGTAATTATTCCTGATCCTTGTAAAATTTACCTAATTTATAACACATGGAACAGATGGAGATAAAAAAAGCAAAAGGTGCAAAAGAAGATGAGTATATACGTGACTGCATTACACAAACGAATTTTCTTTCTCCTGTCCATGTTACTGATCACTCGTTAAGGGAAGAGAATTCAGACTAGACCATCTTTTACCCATAAACATTAAAACACTTATCTGTAACCATCACATAGGCAGCTCGCATAACATGTAAATAATCAGAAAGAATCACTGTTTACATACCAAATCATAGTTAATATCGATCATCGATTAATCTGATCTAATCTGTAGTAATTGTCGGCTATCCATGCTGCTTGTTCTGATTACTCGTCTACAATGTCTACACAAGGGACCTCTTACTGTTTTTCCAGCTGAATGATCGGCGCGGTATGCCTGGTGGTGTGAAGCTAAGTCCAAACATCTCCTTGATGGCCTGCCCTTGCATGGAGAACCTAATCAGCTTTGCTACAACGGCAGCACTCTCTGAAACATGTTCCATGTCTTCACTTTTACTCCATAACTGTTGGACTAGTTGCAATTTCCTCTGCTTTGAGTTCAAGCTTATCCCCCACTTCTGATATATCCGGTTTCGCTCGCCATTAGTTAACCTTTTCCTCACAAGCCTGCTTAGCATCTGTTTCTCTCTGAGAAGTTCTTTTAGGCTGTCATGAAGAATGAAATACAGATAAATGAAGTGGATAATGGAATCATTTGCAACACGCTTGTGGTCATTGTTCACCAAGATCTGCATATGACAGAGAACATAGAGGGTGGAATCATGTACCTAGATGTCATAGTTGATGCTTCTTCATCACTGAATAATGTAGGTCCCTTGAAGAATGATTCTCTGAGGAAGGAAAGCCTTCTGTGTTCTACCTCCATGTAAATAGAATCCATCGGGTCACCTCGGAAAAGCAAGAAAAAATATGTGCGGTGGATCAGAGAAACATTACAAGTATGCCAAAGTTCTACAATTGATCTTTGTAAACTTCGGAATTGCAGCTGCCAAGATGAAGAATCTCCCGAAGAATTTTGAACAGGATCCAAACCTACATCCCTAACAATCTTCCCTGATTTTTCAGCGAAGTGCTCTATCCCTAAAACCTGCAATCCACATATTATGAGAATGAAACACCGAGAAAGATATCAGATTGAGACAAAAGGTTAAACCATGAAACCTTGTACTCAAGTAATTTATATACATGGACAGAATACACAGCAACCAAATTCTTGAAAGAGTGGGAAATTTCTGCAGTGTATTGCAAGTTATATGCAAGCCCATATAGAGAAGACGCACCTGACTATCTATCTGATCACCAAACTGAGACTTGGCCATTTCTCTCAGTCCAGCCACAAAAGAATCTACACTAGGAATATCCCCCTCGCCAGGGACATTTTCAAATTTTTGTTCCACTATCAAAGCACTACCATTTGAGGATTGTGAATTGCTCCTGGACAAACTTTCCCCATTTGTGCCAAAGCTAAATAAAGGAACATTCCAGTGCTCCCTTAGGACACTTTCAGGTCTTCCAGGGTAGGTTTTCTCCGATCCATGCGGAGGCGTTGCCTCACTGTGCTCTAATATGTCAACCTCAAGTGTACTAGATCTTGTTTTCTCCAGTGTTCCATTACTGAAACCATTCTCAAGCTCCCTTGCTGGTCTTGGCAACGATGCCATGTCGTCAGTAGTAGTAACATCCAGTTCTGATGTTCTTTCAATGTTCCCACTTCTTTCTTGTAGCTTAATGGGCCTGCACGCGCCAGAATCATCAACTTCAATACACCGAACTTCTTTGCAGACGCTGTCAGAATCTTCCCCAGGTATAAAACCATAGTCATTCTGCCCACGTGGTGATGATCTTAAACTCACTCTAGATAATGCAAACTCACTTCCATGTGGTGATGATCTTAAAGCTAAATTGGGTGATGTCTCATCTGATGATAACCCAGAGACCAAATAGCCTTCTTCAGATGTAACATTTTCTTGAACATACTGCAGTTTATTTTTTTATGGAACATAGGAATATTGAAGTCAAGCAGTAGTTAGTAGAGTGGTCTCTGACCCTCCAAAAGGAAACGCAAAACAACTCTTGCGGCCAAAAAGATTGAATATCACTTACCCTCCTTGACAACTCCTCAATCCGTGCATGTGCAAGATCATATTGCTGTCTGAGTTCCCTCACCTCGTTCTCCAACTGCAGAAAACAAAATTATGGAAAATGAGGTACAAAGGTCCATGGCAGGTTAGATCTTAATATACTGTACCTTCAACTTAAAGGTCACTTTGTCTCCTAGTATACTCTCAATTTTCTAAGCATAACCAGATGAGACAGAGAGATACCTAAAGCTAAATATTTTAACCCTAGAAAAAGAATATAAAAGACTGAATTTTTACAGAAAAGGTATACTCACCTTTTCAATCTGCAAATCTTTCTTTCTCAGCATGTCTGCATAATCTGTAGATGGTCCTGGCATTTTCAATTCACTTTCCAAACGAGCTACTTCTCTTTGCAAATGCTTTACTAAAGCCTTGTCAGACATGACTACATTGACTTGTGCATTTGTAGATACTTCCTTGGCGCAGCTAGCAAACAGTAGAGTATTTCTAGATTGTTCAACATGACTTCTTGATGGGTTCAAGGTGCATATGATTGCGGTTCTTGCATTTCCTCCAAGTGCGGGTTGCAGGATGCGTGTTAACTTGGAATCTCGGTAATTTACATGACCATGCCTTCCCTTGCTGAAATAGAATTGGCAACCAAGTCAGCAAGTTAACATGCACATCAAACAGATAAACGGAGTAGGAAGTAGCATCTATCTACCACTACGTTTAAAATGTGAGGCAACTTTATACGCAAATAACGATAATGTACAAAAACAGAATCATTTGATCAAGAAACCCACTAATACAAGAACATAGCCCCAAAGCTGCTAGCTGTACTTAGAAGGCAAGAAAGGAAAACTAGCTGATGCTCAATGTCAGGAGAACACAACCTTAACTTGCGTATTACAGTTCCCAAAGTGAGTAAACTACGGTTAATGTGGCAACCCTCTTTAAGCCTCTGTCCAGCAGACAATGCCTGAGATGCACGCTCACTCCCAGCCAAATCAACAAAATTCTAGATATCAAATTAGCTGGCGTTAATCAAAATATTTAATAAACATAAAATTTTATGCGCATATGATGGATGAAGTCATTGGATAAGCTCCAAAGTATTTGAGAGCATTTTATTTGTAAGCAATGTGATAGATATATACCACACTGGCGGTAAGAGTGGTTGACTTATCCTTCCCAATAAACTCACGTGCTGAACTTTCAATTGTCTGAACAAAATAAAGATTAGACGCTCATAAGGAACAAGTCCTTTCATGAGATTTCTCAATGAAAATTACAATGATGAGAACAAGCACATACCAGTCTAAGGATCTGATGAGATCTGGAGCTTGTTTCATTCAAAGAGGTCTCCCCAACCCGTCTCTGGGCTGTCAAGCCATCACCCACGATAAGGTGGAAAATATTCCATTCAACGTTAGGTCCATAATCAAATATGTAACTCGCGTTTATAAAGGAAAAGTGCTGGTACCTTCACAGACTGAGAGGAGCTCCTTTAGATGGTTCCAATCTCTCAGACTTTCTTCAGTGAGTCTTTCAATTACAGTTCCTTTCTGCAAAAGTTGCAATCGATAGAAAGGGTCCTATAATTTCACAATATCAAACAAAATTTGACATCCACTCACATCTGGATCATCAAGGAGTCTGAGTGGAGTAGAATCTGTACTAAGAAGGTCTCTGACGAATTCATTATAGATCTCCATAGCAGAGAACTTAAGAGCAAATGCTCTTTCTTCATGCTGCAGGAGAAGAACACTCCTTTTATGATGACAGAGGGGGGCAGGAAAAAAAAAGAATATTATAGACTCAACTTCCAAGAAGATGCAGCATGACAATCAAGATTTGGCTTTTCAGTACCTTCCCTATATAATCATAAATATCTGCAACTGTGTACTCAGTGATCCCATTCATGGTATAAGTCTTCCCACTGCTTGTTTGTCCATAAGCAAAAACGGTTGCTGAATCAAAAGTAGAATGCAAACTATAAATATCTTGGAGTAGCATAGTACAGATAAAGATGAACAGATACACACAACAGAACTTACAATTGATACCAGCAACAACTGATAGGGCAATATCCTTTGTCCCTTCCTCATATACTCTTTTTGTTGGACAGTCCCCTCTAAATACTCTGTCTGTTAGTGACAGAATGTCAGCAGGAAATGAGCGGTGATTAAGGATAGTATGAAAGGTTGCAATCAAACATCCTTAAAGTAAGCCTTTTATGTCATCATTTTAAACGTAACTCAGAATTATATTTCATTAGAATGCTTATAAATTCGGGTCCAATCATTGATTATCAATAGCAATAGAAAAAAGGGGTTTCTGAAAGCTCAAACTGGCATTCAGATCAATACAGAACAAGTCTAACGTTATTTCATAACACACTATTACAACAGCAAACATAGTTCGAGCCATGCCATGGTTGTACTTTAGATGTCTCTTACCAAATGAATAAGCGGTAGGAAGTCCAGAACGTTCCTGAAGACTATTTCTGTACAAAATGGTATTATCATTTATGCATTCCCAATCAGACACTTCATTCCGGCTCAACTCCTTCTCACTCAAAGGCCTCAACCTCACCAGTACTAATATTCTCTCTTCTCGGCCATCCATATTCACTTGATCTTTCTCCCATTTCACCAGCTCTTCTCCACCAATAGCACCCATCTCTCAACACTCTTATTGCTGCTTGTTTCTTACCCAGAATAACATGATCATAACACTCAAGCCCACCCCTCCACCATTGCCAAACAGCAATCAAATTAACTTCCCAAGTTCTTCAGGACCATCTTACAATTAAAAACGCAAGAAAGTTACGAGCCAAGAAACCAGAGTTGTCCCGCTTGCAAAAGGTGCAACACAACTTCTCCCAACAAGTCATATCAGCATATTTATCTGCAAAAGAAAAGCCTGCCACAAAAAGCATTAGACAAACTAAGACAGTATGTTAAAAGAGATAATCACGCGTTAGTCGTAATAAAGTTCTTGGCTTAATCTTTAAAGGCCATGATTTTTCAACAAAACATCAAGAGTTCCACTTAGATATGCCCTTACTTAACGGGGACCCTTATATGCTTCCACACCAAGCAAGAATGCTTTTCTATGGAGGTATTCTTATTATGCTATATAGAATTGAACAAAAAAGTGGACCCCGGTGTCAGATACATAGAAATATAGTTATTTCCGTGCAATACTTAAAATATTGGTGGTTCACCTGTAAGTTAATTCGGTGAACTGAAAAAGGTTGAGATTCGGAATTCCATCTAGAACTCAAGAGCTGTAGGGTTCCCAATTGTGAAAAATATATATCGACAAATAAAGCCGTTGGAAAATATCTAAAAGAAACATATGCAAATGAAAACTGCTCTCACATTTATTATTGTGAGACACCTGTTTAATTGCTTGATTTTGTAACTGACAATCCAAATTCATCCATCAAGAAACTAAAGAGAAAATACACACGCAATGTATTCACACAGAGTTAACGGTCAAAAAATTACACATACATACAAAAATGCGTCCGGCAACGTGCATATAGACTGATGAAAATGAAAGTTTGGGAGACGAAAAGAACTACTAAGCGTCGGGGAAAAAAATGCAGTAGAGTATTGATGTATATTGCATATGAGAAAGAAGACAACCGACTGAAACAATAAACACCGCTAAAATCTTACCTCCAACCGCTAAAAAAATTCCATTAACTCCGTTAAATACCCCCACCTACTCCCGCCGGAATATTATTCGGCCTCCGTCGGATCAGACACTTATTTTGCTAACTGTTTATCTCGATCATGCTCGACTGCCGACCGTTACCGAGATGAGGAAATGCAGTAAAGTTTGCCAGGCCTGTTGGAGTTTAAAGAATTTAATAAAATTTTGGCCGGGAAGATATTGATTAATTAATTAAATCCAACGTATGTTCATTGACTCTGACTTCGTCAATTGAACAAGTAGAATGAATGGACGATTTAACCCTTTCATACTTACCTAAAGAAAAAGAAGTGACATATCCCGGAGCGTAGCTTGATACTTTACAGGTTTGAGTCTAATAGATTGTGTTTGAGGATGAGTCTTATAGCAACTAATAAGGTTGTTGTTTTGTGATTTTGAGATTACGAATTTGAGCACTAGAAACAGCTTTTTTGTACAAAGAGTAAAGTAAAACTACGTGAATCAATCTGACTCCTTCTCAAACCATAGGCAAACGCAGAAGCTTAATACACAGAGAATGTCTTTTAATTAATAAATTGTGTTCCATATTATATGTTTGAAGTGTGAATCTTATCGTTAGCTTATAACGAAATTGGTTTAAACGTGAATTCCCTTCGATCTAAAAGGCCGATTCTGATTTATATCTTCAATAGACGTTATGGTCCGGGTTAGAATACAAACTTTGCATCTGAAAAAAGGTGACACCGTTTGGCAGTAGCCACGTGCCCACACATGGCAACGATGAAGATGTCGGTGCTGGTTCATATTTATTGGGCTTCTCCAGTTTGCCTCTGACTCAAAAAAAAAAGTAAATTGCCTCTTTACCGTTATGCTTGCCGGGTGGCGGTTGCCGGACCACTCTACCATCAAGGTTCGAAACATTTCAATTAAGAGACTTCTTTTTATACCTATCAACATAATTTTTTTTTTGAGAAACCTATCAACATAATTTAACGCGTGAAAATGACAATATTCATCTTTTTATATATCTTGCATTACAAATTTCTGAATAACTATTAAACCATCTACCATTCCTTACGCGTAGGGCTGTAAATGAACCAAGCTGTTTGGTTGTTCGGCTCGTTTGGCTCGATCTCGAGTTCGAGCTCGGCTCGGATAAAAGGTTAATGAACAGAGCTTGAACACCTTTTTCTGTTCGAACTCGGTAAGTGACATCGTTCGTTTAAGGTGTTCGACTCGTTAATGTTGTTCGTGAGTTAACCGAACCAAGCTTGAACAATTAAATATGTTCGTTTAAATAAACAAACAAGCTCGGCTCGTTCATTAAGTTAAATGAACCGAGCTTGAACAACGCAATGCTCGCTCGTTCGGCTCGTTTACAGCCCTACATACGCGCAATTAAAATTATTCAGGTTGCAGATTCAACTTTTTTTTAACTAATCATTCTAATAGTTGCTCTCTAATCAATAAAAAAATAAAAATAATAACATGTTTACGTGTATTAACAGTAACATCATCTTAACATTAACATTTTCGGACATTAGAAAAAATTACCATTTTATATTACAAACCTATTCTATTTTATTTTTATTTTTAAGAACTTATTGGTTAAGGAGTTTAGCAATTCTTCTTGAATCATCAGAATATTACTTTCGCAAGTTAAATTATTTAATACTTATAATTCATTACATAGTAAAATGTAACATTTTTTTCCAAAAGAAACACTTGATAGTTATATCTAAAAATTTGTTTATAAGCATTTCTTTAAACAAACTAAAAGGACCTTCTAGTCTCTGTTGCTATAGCGTTTCGATGAATGAAATTTCCAATCTTGTTGATTACTTGAGGCCATCTTTAACGGAGACTTTATAACGTCAAATTTAACATAAATCTTGCATCACGGTCCAAGTTTGAATCAAATATATCATGAAATATGTACGCGACATCTTTTTTACATCAGAAGTGGGATAAAGTGAGACAATATATTACGCCTCCAATCATGAAATATGTACGCGACATCTTTTTATATCAAAAGAAGGATAAAGTGAGATAAGATATGACGCCTCCAATCAGACACTGCAACGTGTACAAAAAGGAAAGAGATTTAAATTTTTTATTTTTTAAAAAAAGTTTTTTGTACACATAGTCGCGCGTGATTGTAAGCCTCATATTTTGTCCCACTTTCTGGGTATTATTTAGTGGATCGTATCAACTTACATGTAACCGGTTGCAACCTAAATAAAACTTTTTAGTAAAAACAAATAATCCAATGACAAAACTTCCACACAGCCGCTGTCTAATATGTTGGAGTGTTAGGATTAACATACACATTTTCGGAATTTGAAAATATATATATATAATGTCTTAAAACAAAACAAATACACGTCAATTTAATGGACAATCGAACAAAAGAAAAGACAGAAGGCCGATTTACTGAATAACTAATTGTCTTTTTTTTTGGGTTAAAATGCAAAAATTTCATTTAATCAGTGATCAAAATAGGATCATCACCTTTACAAGTACACTGGGCATACCCAGGATGTAATACATACAATCACCAAAATCAACTCAGCGTGTCATTTACCTGCATTGTCATATACACATGAATAGTAATTCTATGGGTCACATCCGGGACATTAGAAGCTTGATTTTCAAAAATTTTAAGATTTCTAGCAATCCATAAATGATAAATGGTTGCAGCAAAAGAAGCTTTAATGAACTTGCTCATGTGACTTTTTTTCCTTGCATTCTTCAAAGTCTAAAGCATCAAGTCCTTAAGTGAGAAAAAGTTGGCCTGGACACGAGCCAATCCCTTATGCGCCTCCAAACTTGCCTAGCCAAGAGGCATGCAAATAACACATGGTCCTGAGTTTCAATATTAGTCCCTCATTTTGTACATGTCAAGTCATTTATCACAAAGTGAAGCTTATATAACTAACTGTCTTTGTCGATGGTCTCGGGTTGCTGACTACTCTTTATTCCTTTTCTTCTATTTTAGTGTAATAATATCATACTTTATTCCACAGGCTTTCACAATTTTAGACACAAAAAATTTTTATATGATATAAATCAAAATTTTATTTTTTCAGATTAATAAATTTTTTTTACCAAACAACCTACGCAAATTGTCTGTACAATTGAACGTTCAATCCAATTGGACATTTTCTTATCTTCTCGGTGTTGTTTGTGTGTGTTACTCTTTTTTTCTTGTTTTTTTACTTTGCTTTTTTAATCTCGGGTTGATGACTATTCTTTATTCATTTATTTTATTTTAGTATAAAACATCATATTCTAATTTTGAAAGTTTTTACTATTTCAACCATAAAAAGTTTCATAAATCATATAAATAATAAGACAACAGTCTTTTAAATTGGTAAGACTCTTATCGATAACTCAAATAAAATGTTTGATGCAAATTGGTCAATAACTTTTTAACCTAATTAAATATTTTCTTCTCTTTTCGGTGTCGTTGGTGAGTTTTTTTTTGTATTGTTTTTAATGTGGATGAAATAGAAATACGACGTATTATTTACCTTTTTTATTCAACAGCCTAATGCTTATATCTTCACGTCACTTCTTTATTTAGGATTGTGATATATAGTCTTTAGAAAAAATTGTTTTGAATCGTCCTTTTTCGAAATTATTTGTGGGTTGTAGAAAGGAAAACAATACTCCTACAACTTATTATGTTATTTATAATTACGTGACCTTCTAAACTATTATATTGTTGAAGAAAACATTTTTTAAGACAGAAGGAGTATAAGTTATGTTTAACTAAGTGATGCTTTTAAACTTTTATGCTATGAATTCTAAAACCATAACTTATATATAATATAGTGTATATAGCAGGTCCCCAGGACATATCCCAACTGGTTTCGGGCAGGGGTTCTCGAAAGAGAAGTCAGAGGTTCAATTCTTGCGAAATGCAAGGAAGCCCCTTCCCAAATGCATAGTGTAGGAGCTTCTTGGCCTGTAGTGCTGGGGATTCCTTATGCAGACTATTGTGTAAATGACCAATCTTCTGCTAGCAGGCCGTTTGGTACCTGATTTACTTCCATACACTAACTTTATAACTAGATGTGTCAGAGACCATTAATGATTGGGTTCAACTTTTTTTTTAGTGTATATAGCAGATATATTGCAGCACCAAAGAATTATGGAAAATAGTTCGTATTATTTTCAGATTTCAGACGGCGGCGTTGATGACGGATCGAGTTAGACAAAAGTGTGAATTCCCGTGCCATTGTGACAGGTTGAATCATTTCTTCAACTTCTAACAGACACTTCGTTAGTGTCATGTGGTAATTGTGACAGGATGTTAGGTAATTATGAATTAGTATTATTTTTAATGACTTTCCATGTGACAATGTTGAAATACGACATTTAAAGGGTGAGATCTTCTTCTATATTAAATTGTTTAAAAATCTTTTCCTAAACAAAAATACCATATATGGTGTATTTGTGTGCGGTCCATGTTATTCATAACGTATAATGAATTTCTCCTCATGTTGAAATATATATTATATTTTTGTTTAGGAAATAAATTTCTAAAAATTTGGTTTAGAAGATGATATCCATTTATTTAGAAGTGATACGACAAGTGAATTTTCACATGACACTAACGAAGTTAATCTTAGATTCATAAATAAGCTTCCATGATATAGTTCTACCGTTTTTTAGTGTATATAGCAGATATTTTTTAGTGTATATAGCAGATATATCTTCAACTTCTAACGCCACATGCTATTACATAACAATAACAAAATATCTTGAAGTAAAAGTGGGAATCTCTCATTCCTAGACCTACCGTTTCAGATCAAGAAACATTGTAGAAAATACAAATTAGGAACTAAAAAGCTTCTTAAGTTGTATAAGGACTTAACACAATGATCTGCATAAAATATTTCCGCAAACTAGACCTTCGGTCTAACAACATTGGAGTATCCACAATGTGTGTCTCTGAATTCGAACCTTTAACCTCTTATAATAAATCTCAAACTGAATACTAACTGGACTATGTCTTCGGTACACAATAATAAAATATCTAAAAATACAAGGACTCCAGTTCGGCCATCAGAACTTACCTGAATCGTAAAAATTGATTTGAGTCTTGGAGGTTTTACTATCGACACACTTATCTTCAAACATATTAAATACACATATATGAGATTCAACTTAGCTGAATACAACACAAGTTCTTTTTTTCTTTTTCGATTCGTAAAAGGAAACTTGAATAGTACTCAAATCTCAGCAAATCAAAAAGTTGGCAGATCGAGCTTCCTGGTCTTGGACACGACCTCACCAACTCTGACGATGAAAGTTATATAATTTGAAAATCGTTTGCAGTTGGTAAAAATTTTACCTTACGAACAAATAAAAGAATTACCGTCTACTCGCATCGACTATAATAAATTGTCATTTTTTTGTTGATACATTCCACTATTTTTTTTATACATGACATAATTTGGTGAGAAATTTTACACTTACAGAGATTAAAACCCAAGACCATGACTCTTAATTAGTAGTTACCTTTTGGAACCATTACCTTTTTTACATGACCTGTCAAGTAAAAGCTTTTGACATTATTTTACTAAGAGGATCCGTCATTGCTGCTTGTGAGAAAGGGGGAAAAAGCCCCCAGGGGCTAGTGGTAAGTGGCAAAGGTGATTGGGGTTAGAACCCCGACGTCCCGAGTTCGAGTCCGTGTGGAGACAATCCTTGTTAAAATATTACAAGGGTTGCCTCTGGGCTGGCTGAGTCTCGTGTATCCTCCCCCTTTGCAGGGCTGCCGGTGGAGCACATCCCTCGATTTACATCCTACCTGGCTAAGGGGCCTCTGGTACAGGGGAGAACCCACCCCTCATCAAAGAGAAAGGGGGAAAAAAGAACTTTATGAGCTGCATTCTATACACAAAACCAAAAGAAAAAAGAGAACCCAGTACGCGCAATTAAAGCCAAGCCTTTTTTGTTTCTTTTCCTCGAAGAATAATAAAACATAAGTAGATTGCAATTTGCAACATGGTAAAGCAATGAAAAAGCTCAAACGCTTTTGATAATGTGAGACACGAGATGGGATCACCTCACCCACTTTCTCCTCACCCCACGTGTCACCGCGCGACACGTGACAGAAGGAGGGTGATGATGCTAGATACGGGCGACCCTCATCTAGCCTCACCATCCCCTTGCTGTCACGTGTCGCACGGTAACGTATGGGATGAGGGGAAGGAGGGTGAAATGATCCTAGCCCGTGAGACAGTCCTGGTAAGTTTTAATAATGGTGGCAGTTGCACGCCTCCATCTTACATCCATGACATACTTATTACATGGTTAAAGCTGCTTTTATTATACATAGTTCCTATGTTTTTATATCTCACCGCTGTTCAGGACTTCACGGAGGTTTGCAGAAAAGTGTCAAAAGTGTAATATAGTAATTTAAATAACATCATGTTAAAATATTTTCAAAGGTAATGTAAAACGTTCTTTCATCAAATTGAATCATTGCGTATCATAAATTGATAATCTCAATTATTAGTCATCGGTTAAATGACAGGTTAGAAAATCTTAAAGTAGCTGCCATTTGTACTAAGAACTTATTACATAAAAAGAGTAACTATTTTTCATTAAATAATATGGATTCAAGTTCATTTTGGTTAAAATTTGCGACACAAGGTGATAATTCTAACCTTGTACTTCCGTGTATGCTAAAACCGGATGGGATCTCCTTACCGTGCGGTGAGTCACCGCGTTCCCCACAACGCGACACGTGGCAGCAGGGGAGGGTGTGCTGAGGCTGGATGAAGGTACGGTGAGTCACCGCGCTCTCCACAACGCGACACGTGTCGGCAGAGGGTGTGATGAGGCTGGATGAAGGTCACACCCCCTGCTGCCACGTGTCACGCGGTGACGCACGCGATGAGGGGATGCGGTGATAGAGATCTGAACCATGCTAAAACT
This sequence comes from Eustoma russellianum, assembly GCA_036186865.1. Classification (NCBI taxonomy): domain Eukaryota; kingdom Viridiplantae; phylum Streptophyta; class Magnoliopsida; order Gentianales; family Gentianaceae; genus Eustoma; species Eustoma russellianum. The sequence continues at coordinate 439,204 of AP025045.1, forward strand.
GCACAAAACAGATCATTCATGGGACCAACCATAAAACAATAAAAAAATCGGTTAACAACTAATTCTGTTTATATGGAAGTTTTTTTTCTTTCTTTTCCATTTTGGTTATTTTCCAAAGGATGGTTAGTAAGGCATCTAAGACAATACGAGGGAAATGGGAATTCTTTTTCTTTCTTTTCCTGATCATCTGATATGATATCAAGGTTTGTAACTAGGAAATTGATGTTGTAACACATGAAACATGTTTAGCACTCTCCTACAAGGACTTGTATGCAAAACCTTTTGGATTCTGGTGATGGTGAAGCTTCAAACCACTTGAGCTCTCTCCTAGCCACAAATATAAGCTTAAGCATAAAATCATGGATCGCATAAACGAACACAGCCATGCCTAATGAGTTTTGACATCTAATTCTGAACTTGTTTGATCTTCTTAAGACATACTATCTAATTTTCAAACCGCAGCCATGTCCACTGAGTTAGTCTAGTTAGTAATGATTCCCATGGTTAGGAGGTGTTGGTATGAATCAGCAGTGAGAAAATAAGGTGGCGTTTGGTTGGGGTAAATGGGAATGGGTAAATGAGGGAATGGATTTCATTTTGATATCCAACTATTTGGTAATGGATATCGTTTTTTGATATACTAGGTCCCTTTATCTATCAAAATGTGGGAATGGGGAGCCGCCGGTCAACACCGGCCGCCAGTCCGCCGCCGGCCCGCCGCCAGTCCACCGACCACTATTCCGACCGATCACTATTCACATTCCCACTTTAATACTAAACAACTATCACTTTTAACCCCAAACTCATATCCTCCAAACTCATTCCCTATCATATTCATTCCAATTCTAATTCCGATTCTCAAGTACCAACCAAACGACACCTAAATTCATACCATTTGGCAAAACGAGCTCCCTATTGATAGTAGGCTGCAGAGCGCGAAGCAAGTCCATCAAGACCTTGGCACCATGACTCATCATTTGATCCAGCAAATGGCACTAAACCCTGTTTTCACCCCCCAGCAGAAAATATTAATGTTTCCAAATTCTGGTCATTCTTGGCCGATACGAGGAAGGTACGATAAGCTTAGCGGTTAGCCTCATCCATTGAAGCTGAACGCTTTCCACAGGTAGCATTTGACTCAGCCATGGCCAAAATTCCACGCCCCAGGAGACGCAACAGTTTCTACAATATAAACATAACTCCGATTATTACAGCATGATATCATAACTATCCACATACAAGCTAATGCATATAAGTACACAAATAGATGCAGTACTATAAAGTTTAACATCAGTAACCTAACATTAAATGGATATTTCTCGATTCTTTGAACACATCTGCTTGATGATAAAATACTCAACTACGGTTGTATAATTAAACTACCTTATAACACTCTTTAAGTTGTTCTGTCTATTTCAAAACTACATTGCAACACTCCAGTAAATAGTTTACCCAAAATATAATGCAGAGAGCAACGCCCCCCAAAACTTGTGCGCGACGATGCAACTATAGGCAGTTTAAATGTCAACTATTTGGACTTCCTTCTTACTTATCTAAAAACTCCATTCAAGTTGACTTCAAACACTTGCCCCGTACTATAGTGATAGACCATACCATCTTTCAGTCCTTCTATGACATGCAACAAGAGTGTTACACTTAGTGTTTAGAACTGTATTTACTAACAAAAAGAGTTTAAATATACGAACCACAGTCTTGACGAATTCACCAGCGTACGAGGCTCTGACAGTGAGGGAAGAAGAGTGGCAGCTGGCAACAGATACAGAGGCAGGCTGACGAAGAGCCTGTGCACCCTTTCCAAACTCAGAACTGTCAAGAACAACAAATGACTTGAGAAGAGATGCTGATTGCCATTGCTAAGTGTTTAAGAGAAAACGGAAGGCTGATGAAATTAGGTTTCTACAATAATATAAATATAAATATAATCTTATCTCCTTTCACCCCAAGCTCTGTCTCTCTCTGGCACACAAGTTATCTTCCTTGTCACCTGTGCATGCATAATTTCCTCTTTTTATCACTTTGCAACTGGAATTATTATCAGACGTGTCATTTGAGGCTGTCAAGCCTCAATCAATCGCTTGTTGCCATGTCAACCAATATCAAACACAAATGTATGTCTACTTGTTTGGCTGCAAAGAGTACTAGGAAGTTACGGAATTCTCCATGTCTGAAAACATTAACAAGTTTGGAGCTTATTTACTTACCCAGAAGAAAGGGAATACACAAAAGTTATCAATCACCAAAGGATTGATAATTCTGCTTTGGAAGGCCATTTTATGGCCTATAATTGTCAGCCCTTGGTTCACTGAACAGTTTCTTACTGAATTTATGGTCATGATTTATTCGCAGGATTAGCTCAGCTCTTATTTGTTCATTGACTGATATGTCGCTGGATGTTTATGGTCACAAATTCATCACAGGATTTGGACGTAATTAAATGAGAGTTGCATGTTAAGCTTTTAGCCATTTAAAACATTAGCTGCCTTGGACAGCATTAAGGAACCACCATTGAGAATGCTTTTTATTAAGTGGTAAGCAGAAGACGAGCACAAGAATCACAAGGCCAAAGGCTAACTGTGTAGACAAATCCTTCGGACAATGTTTCAAATTCAGCTTACCGCTTTAGAGGGTACCTAACCCCCCCCCCCCCCAAAAAAAAAAAAAAAAAAAAGCAAGGTAGTACTTTTACCATACCAACAAGTAACGTGGAGCAAAAGCACGTTTACTACAACACTCCAAAATTTAATAATGCACATTTCCAACTCCAAATCTCTAGAATACAGTACAATAATATAAAAGTTGAAGTAGCAAACTTCTGACTTCACCCATACAACTAGTACACAACCCATAAAATGTTTCTAACTCATAACCAGAGTAAGAGCGAGCACTGCCATAACCCAACAGCTAGTCACATCTCATCAATCAATACTTTCCAGGAAAATGATTCGGAAAGTGATCCATATACCTCCCAGAAGGGCATTCAAATGCTAAGTGGCCTCTCCCTCCACAGTTCTGGCAAATCATCAATGCCATACAATCCCTACTCACATGACCTACTTGCTGGCAGTTCCTGCACACAATGTCGCGGTATCCGCCAGGCGAGCTAGACCACCACCCCTATCCTCGAACGTATGAGATCTGGGGCAATCTCTTGCCACATGCCCAGACACGTTACACAAATTGCAGACAGGATCATCCTTAAAATCACGCGCCAAATGACCTGTCTTCCTGCAGTTCTTACATGCTTTGTCATTTGTACAATCAGCAGCCCAATGTCCTTGTTTGAAGCAATTATTGCAAAGCCTCAGGTCACCAGGTGGCAAAGGAGGTGCAGTGCAGTCTCTAGCACGGTGACCCGCCTTACCACAGGTGTGGCAGATGCCTTCATTTGGACAGTTTCCGGCCATGTGGCCAGGCTCTCGACAATTCCAACACAGAGCTTTTGTGGTGCATTCTGATATGACTGATTCATGCATAATTAAACATAAGTGAGGAAGTAAGAAAATTAGAATGACTAGTAAACGGAAATCAAAAGTAAATTCCCACAGATCAAGTTACCAAATAGAGAAACTCATGATGATATACATTTATTAATCCAGTCTCCAAATGTGCTCTCCTCTTTCGGTACAAGATGAGAAACTAGAACACGTGCATAATAACATAATAAAATCTTAAAATCGCATTGTCCAAGAGCAAGACAAAGACAATATATGTCTACCCTTTTTAAAAGATAAAGTATGCGTGGTCTCAGCTTCACTCACTACCTCGAGCAAGGGCAAGCTCCCAGTCCTTTAGACCACTTAAGAGGTTGTTTAAAGATTACGCACCAACACAGTCCCAATGCTAGCAGTTGGGATCCAACACAACCTTTGTAGAAGAAGTGGCTAGTTCTTACCAGCTTAGGCAACTTAAATTGGCACAATATAACTGTCCCACAATATGAGCATTTAACTCCTTTTGCCAAACAACAATTGATACTCATACACATTTATTATTCTTGTTATTTAAAAAAAAAACATGAGCTAATTTACAATGTATAGACCACTAAAAGACATAAGATATGCACAACAGCCAACAAATTGCCAAAAAAAACAATGCCCAATGCTCCTTCATTACCAATTAAAACTTATAAACCAAAATAACAACTAGCTTAGTTTCCTCCAGAAATTCAAACTCCCAGTTTGCTTAGCAATTTCTAGTTAAAGTTTTGTAATCCAAACATTTTCTTGTAAAAGAAACAGTTATAAATCTAGAATTTCAAATTCCCCACTATTAACTCCTACCAACGATACAATTCTGGCATGACAACACACACTAATGAAAAAAATTGCATGTGTTATAGTGATAAATTACAAGTTGAACTGTCGACAACATAATAAAATTACTTGGGAAATTAAAATAGTTCCATTGTATGGATACTTTTCCAAAACAAAAAAATGTAGTTTGAGATACTATGACATCACAATGATGCTGTAATACCAAGGCATCAATTTTACTCAACCAAAATGGAGAAAATTAGTCATCAAACTAATATAAGCAATAATAACACTACATCAATAAGTACTGCTTCTACAGCACTATCACTTCTCCTCACATTGTCTTTTTCTCTTTTTCTTGTCGCAGCAGTGTTCCTACTTTTTTATTTCTCACACTACCTACCCCTTCGAAAATCTTCATCCTCTCAGCTCCCTAACATTTTAATCCATCTTCCTGTGTCACTTTTTCTTCCCATTCATTGAGAGCAAGCAGACAAACCAGTAAACAGGGGGGGTATTTATAACTCTCAGCAGAATACGGGAAGAATATACCACCCTAAAAGAAAACATTTGCATCAGGTTCAGACGGTTTCATCTTCAATTATACAAAATTGTTATATGGTCTTAACAATATCTAGAAGAAACATACTGAAGAATGCATTCCCAGAAATTGAGCCATACTATAGCACATATTGTCTAGTAGTTGTTCTTAATCAATAACTGTTAAATTCAAACTATCTTTTGCACCTCATACATCAGAACCTTTGAAGACTACTACTTGACGAATGCATTGACCAAGACAATGATAACATTTAAAATGAGCACTTGCATTTACAACAATTCCTATTTGGAAAATACAAAAGATAAGGCAAAAATGAATCATCCTATTCAGATAAAATACTTGCTCTAAAATCTTCAGAGATCAGACAGCCTAAGGTAGAGCTGGATTGGAGGAAGTGTTAATTGACTCGGAATAAAAGACAGAGGTTCTAGCAAGTAAAACTAGTTATTTTCAAAAAAAAAAAAAAAAGAAAGAAAAAAAAGAGTAAAACTAGTTTTGCAATGAATTCTTCAGATTCAAATCCCCTCCCTTTCAAGCAGGATATGATTTCACGGTAAAATTTGGAATCTAGCAATTATGCTATGCTTCACACTACCAGACTAAGCTTCACAAGGACAACGAACATTGATATGGTTTCTTTGTGACTTGCATCATTGAAGGTGAATCACAATTTAACCACAAATAGAAATTTGCAATGGTTTTACACAAGCATATGGTACAAATGGACTGAACAATAGGAGAAGTAGGGAATAAATATCCATAAGCTAGCTCTTATATTAATTAACACTTAATTCGAGCCACGTGCAATTGTTCTTTAACTTACACATAACAGAAAGTTCAGCAAAGGGGAAAATGTGGCAAATCTGAAATGCAATTCTTAGAAGTCTAAAAAGGTTCTTTAACTTATTATCAGAAGCTGCTTCAACATATCCAATCCGTGATCTAAGGTTTTACAACAACACCTTCTAGGCTGCGCCAACACAAAGACTAATCCTCACAAAAAGCACACAAAACAGAAGAAAAAGAAAATGAGGAGAACACTTACCCAGGAAGGCCACAGTTGTGGCATAATGCTACATTTGTGCATTCTCTGGCATAATGACCTGGTTGTTTACAGTTCTTACACAAGCCGTTCTGGCTGTGAAAGAGATTTAACAGAAACTATTATTCATTTGAAGGAGGATAAAGATAAAAAGGAAGATATATCCGCCAGTACTGATCACATCCAAAAGATTAAATAACATAATCTGAAGTTGAATAGTGCAACGCAAATATGGGAGGCGGAAGAAGAAAATAAGATTAGATAAAAAGATAATGAAACAAAGGAAATAGCAATCTTTAGGTCCAAGAGAAAATAACTTCATTGAAATTTGACAGAAAACTGGTGCAAGTAACTAGTACAATCAAATTAATTTTAAGCCATCAAAGGCAGATAAAGGAAAGACCAAATTGCAGAAGAAAACTACATAGGAGCAACCTTGAAATCAAACAAGTCCAGATTACTGCTTTGTGCAGCCAATACTACATAGGCGACAGAGTACTTTATGCCATACTACTTAATCAACTCATCTGCAAATCTCATAAGGATTATACTGATTAGGGCAAAATGGCATTCATATAAGAAGCATCAACAACAACAACAACATTACCCATTGCCTTAGAGGCTCCTGCCTATGGCAGGGTATGGGAGGTCGGATGTACGCAACCATACCCATGTGTTAGAAACACATAGAGGTTGTTTCCCGATGACCCACAATGATGCGTCATTCATATAAGAAGCCATTTGGCCAAACACAGTACACACAGAGTTCAAAGGAAAAGAAACGGCAGGTGATCTATGCTGCATACCATAACTAACGCGCAGCCATATCAGGACCCTTACAAAATATCCCAACTTTTTGTGGCCCTACATAGCACAATCATCAAATACTACATGAGACCGGAAAATTATACAATCTTGCCTATTGATCTTTTTCGTGATAATCTCCATTAAAACAAATACAACTACAGAGTTGACAATCACCAAAGTTTTATAGACCAGAAAACTATACAACCTTACATATAGTTCCTTCTCATTATAATCTCCATAACAAATACCTAGATCAGCGATCACAGCAACAATGCTTGAACACATTCTGAAAGTAGCCTGGAACTGTTCCTCAACCAGCACTGCAGATTCTGCAGGTGGAGGATCTACACAGATCATATTCTGCTCCAATCTGATGTCCAGCATAACTCGAGCACCATTCTCCTCCTTCTAACCATTATTTGAAGATAAAAAATATGGGAACGAGAAACTAAACACTGCATAATGGTTATGAACCATAAACCTGAAACTCAACCGTGTTTCACATCTATATGGTGCATCACGATAAGAAACACGGTGAGTGCGCATCTTGCGATCCATTGGGCTCCTGCTTCTGCTCCGACTTCTGCTTCTTCTTACCGAGCTCATCCTCACTTTTCTCCACAAATAATACCACCAACTAATGACCTGCTAACACACCAGCACTGAAGCTGCTGCTTCCTCCCTGTCCACCACAACCACACATCCAACGCCATATAAATACTCCAGACAACCATGCGTTACTCCTTATTGCACACCAAGCCTTACAATAACAAATTTACATTTCTCAAAAAGCGAGCCACCCAGAATCACTCTTTGCAGATCCGATAGCAGCAATAAGACATACAGATGCATTAAATACACCTTCAGTGGTTCAACCACATCTCAAGTGTGACAAACACCTCCCCAGGAAAAAGGTAAACACCAAGATACAACCATTACTTCAATAAAAGAAAATATCTCACAACTCCAGATTCACCATATCGTGTCTCTTCGTTTCTTTCTCTCTCTTTCAGTTAAACTATAATAGTGGTGATAACATAAGTGTCAAATTAGAAACCATGATTCAAAAGAAGAGAAGAAAATTTTCTTTTTAGGTTTTCAAGAACAGTAAGCATTATCTCGTATCGATAGAAAACCATAACCAATTTTCCAAAACCATATTTTATTACAGTCACCCTTATAACCCATATTTTTCTTATGCCTTTTCTAATTCACTCATGTATAGGTATGACAAAAGTTGCTTGTCTGGATCTACGTGTCCCTCCCCTCCAAAAAAGAAACCGGTAATAAACTATCATTAAGCACTAACATCGGAAAGGCTACATGTTTCAAGTAACAGAGTGATGGTAACAAAAAAAAAAAAAACTATGGGAAACAAAATTTACGGTGTGTCAAATACAATGCTATTTCCATGATAACATGTTATTAAAGGAGAAGCACAAAAGAAAGATGAAACACTGTCAATTTACGTAAATACAATAGCCTAATGACAAAGGTTCGTTTTATTACAATCACTTGTATCAGGAGACACTTAAATTGCCAAAGGAATTCTCGCCAGACTTGTGTATAGCAAGCTGCACAAAATGGTCAATAGAAAAAACAAAACGATCTATGTACTTACCCCGCAATAAATTTAATCAAAACACAAATAAAAGCAAACATAATCTAAGTACTTGTACAGCAGCTTCTGAGTACGCCACATAACACGTCTCAATGAAAAAGCGCAATCCATACAACGGCTCGGGAAATGAGGTTAGAATTATTAAAGCTAGAAACCGGCAACTTCGGAAATGCAAACCCTAATAACAAGTTTCAAGAACAAAGAAGATCAATGCGATCGCCATATCGCATAAACAAGGCAGGCGGAGCTGGAATCTAGCGTAATTGAGTTTTAATACACAAATCTAATCATTTTTCTTAATTAATCTAAGCGACAAATGACGTTCTTAATCAGAAGCATAAATGAAAACCTGAAAATGTAGACGGCAGCGCTTCTTTGTGTTCTAAATGACTATGAAGTTACGTCGACTGAGTCATGTGGGATCTCGACTGTAATGATGCAATCACCAAAGAGATCAAGGCGTCTAGAGTTTTGCGACTATCTTGTTCTTGAGATGTTAATACTCTCGTTTGAGAAGAACTATCTTCAGATTCTGTCTGTTAGTCATCTGAATCTAAAGTCCGAAGAGTGCTGGTTTCGTAGAAATATTTGACGGCCAAATCAAATTATCTTATTTTACTTTTTCACCTTTTATATCACATTTAAATAAATATTACTCCTATATCATTCCTACTTTAATTGATACTTACTCATTTTCAAAACTATTATCATAATTTACTTATACATAAATTTGAAAAAAAATCAAAATGTAGTCACTATTTGTACTTTGTTTTATTTGGTTATTTACACTAAAATAAAAAAATCAAATATTAACTAAAAGATAGTATATATTTTTAATTAATATTTATTATTTCTAAACAAATAAACAATATCCTTATATAAAAGTAATTACATAATTACAACACATTATCAATCCCGTAATGGTAAATAGCAAATAATGTATGTATGCATATTTGTACATACACATATATGCGTGTAGATATTCATGCTATAAACAACAACAACAATCATACTCAATATATTTCAAAGACAGCAAAAGGTATGGTTAGGGTCTAGGGAGGGTGAGAGTCTGAGAGACAGACAAACAATATCTCTATCCCAATGGATAGAGAGTTTGCTTTCGGTGAGACCTCCCGAGTCTATATGTACCTACATAGATAATACAATAATAAAAATATGTAATGGGAAATAGATTTTATTCAACATAAATAAAAATCTTTTAAACATGATGATTTAAATTATTTTTGACTTAAATTAGAATTTTTGTTCCAACATAGCTCTCTTGCTTGGGCACGCATAGTTATACATGTGCACATACTTTCATATTTTTTAATTTGAAGAAAAACTTTCGTTATATTTTACATATCACTAAAGAGTTAATTGCACCTGGTATCCATTGTTTTCCACGAAGTTTTAATTAGCATCCAATATTTCATGAAACACACTTGGCATCCAGACTTATAGGATTAATAGACACCTGGCATCCTGCAACCGGGAAAGCACCTGCTATAGGCGGTTTTTAGCATTTTTCCTTTTAATTTTAACCTTTTAAGTCATTGGCGGCAAATGAGTTTTCAACCATGGTTAAAGCCTCACTCACTCCTTTATACCAACCGAATCCTCCCTCCAAATTTGTCCTAAACCCAAATCATTCTTCCCCAATTCTTCAATCCTCCCTCCAAAATTGACCTAAATCCAAATCATTCTTCCCCAATTCTTTTACACATCTCCTGCCTGCAATCGAATAAGAGTAGAAAGTAGCATGTCTTCGGCGGGGTCAAGCTACAGGCGGCAGGATGTTTGTCAATCAAGGTGCCATTGTGGGTTGACAATGCAAATCCAAGTGTCTTGGACCAAAGACAATCCGGGAAGAAGGTTTCTCTCATGTCCACATTCTCGGGTATGTATTTATTCCTGCTGATCTTCTGGGAATTTTTGGCCGAAGGAAGATGAATTGTGTGTGTAAATAAGTGTGTTGTTTATGGCCGAAGGATGATGTTTTGTGTGCTGTTTTTATAGGACGTTGATGGAGGCTGTGGGTATTTTGAATGGGTTGATCCCCCTATCTGTCAAAGATCGAAGGAAGTAATTCCGGGATTGCTGAAACGTTGCAACAGATATGAGGAGCGGCTTAAATTGTGCAATGGCCATGAGTACGAAATACGAAAATTGAAATGGAAAGGGAATGTGATGTTGTGGATGTTAGTGTTGTCTTGGGTTTTATTTGGGGTTGTATTTGCTAGAATGGTAGCAGATTAGTTGGAATAATGTGTGATGTAGTCAGTTATGTTAATTAAGTAATGGGTTATGGTTGGATGTTATGGTATTTATGTGCAATGGTTTGAGGTTGTATTTAGTAGTTAATGCATTTCTGCTTTTTTGGATTTTGAAGGTGTATGAAGTTGCCGAACGTCCATTTTGTGTTTGGGATTTATGTAATGTGTTGTTGTTTGTTGTGTTGGAGTAATGCAAATTGTTGTGTTAGCAATTAAACAGTGTTGTGGTTGATGTTTTTGTATGCAATGTAAGATGTTCAAGTTTTGTACAAAATCATATGTTCAAGGATGAAATGGACGGTTAGTGTAAATAGAAAGCAGAATAGCATCAAACCACAAATGTTCATGACAGAAGGGCACAGTTGTGTACATTTCCAAATAACGATCACCTCTAACAACTGCAAACCACTTTTCTTGTAGAAAACAAGTATCCAAAATAACTGATTCCATGTCATTCAAGTAAGCCATAAACAATAAGGTGCAGACACAACAGAAATTAATGTTCATAGTCATCAAATTCAAGGAGCAGCATCAGCATCTGGTGTTTCCTTATTCATCCGCTTGGCTTGTGCAACCTCTTTAAGTGTGGACTGGGGTAAGAACACTCGGCCATTACGTATGACATAGTTTGGTATGAGTTGACCATTGCGGGAAGATGTCCTATCATAAGGCCACTGCTTTGGCAGCACATCAGCAATATTGGCGGCTGTTGGTGCGCTGGAACTCGTAGCATCCATTGTTTTCTCCCCCTCCTTGGCAGAACTCCTCAACGGCTGTATAGGTGCACTGGAACTCGTACCAACATCATCATCGATTGTAATAGCGCCGGTGAAAGGCTTCCTCCAAGGGTACTGTCAAATACACAGCAAAGCAAGTCATGAATAGAATTGAAGTCTTGGTGGTTCAATAATGCAGCCTGATTCAACTTACCCTGAAAGATACTCTAGTAATACGCTTGTTGAAGATATTGCAAATCTTGCTTGATTTCCTCTGTTCTTTTCTGACTGCATTCGAGCTACTTGGCTCATCCATGCCCAAACATTCCTCTCATAATGCGCTTGTTGAAGATGTTGTTTTAGCAGCAACGACACTCTCCACTTCTCTTGGCAATGATGTTGTTTTAGCAGCAACGCCACTCCCCACTTCTTCACTCTTCTTCCTTTGTTTACGAACATCTTGAAATAAAACAATCATTTCTGTCAAGTTATTTGAAACTAGCTCAAAAAAAACTAAAATAACATGGTTGGCCCTTACAAGTTTTTTTGGCCTCTTTGCGTGATGAACTGTGGTATCATCAAACTGAGTTGGTGCACTAGAAGGTCCAGGAATATCATTCTCCGTTGTCATGTGTTCTTCGCTTTCACGGACTACTACACGTGTATAATACTTCTTTAATCCAAATATTCCTGCATCTTTGCACATTTCATCCAAGTATAACAGGGACATCTCATCAGCATCCACATAATCATAGATGCAGGTGTCCCCTTCTACGTAAATTGCAGTACCAGTCTTGAGTAATAACCCACCGTAATGAAAAACAACAGTTATTTCATCACTTGTGGGATCTGTATATCAACACAAAAAAAAAATGAACACAGCAACAAGAAACCATCTTCACTTCAAATACTACTCCAACATTCCGGACATACACTATACTCAACAAAGAACACCTTTAAAACTGCTCACTATTCATGCTCATCAACAATAACAGTAATATACTAAAAAAAAAACCATCCGTTGCCATTCAAACCACCAATATGGACATGCAAACACAATATAATGAAAACAGCAACGAAATCAAAAATTATAACACATATTCGAAATAAAAATTGTTCCTTTTTCTTACTGTACAGAGGATGCAAGTTCTTCGGTAGTCCTGTCAGCCTTAACATCATTTTTCGCCCCTTTCACCTTCGAAAATACAGCTCCACAACCCGGCTATTGCTTCCAAAATCCACACCGATCAACTACGCCTGTTCCAACAAACAGTCAGATTGTGTGATTCGTCCAGAAATTTGAACAATTTTCGTCACTTTCGCCCTGGGATTTTTTCGCCTTTTCAGAAACGAGTAACGGGAAAACGAAGTGGGAATTGTTTTGATTTTGTTTTCTCTTTAATATTCAAGGTAAATTAGTCAACCGTGGTTAAAGTCAGGTTAAAAGTAGGGTTAGGTCCGGTCAAAGGTCGATTTCAGCGGTCAACGGTCGTCCAGCAGGTCATCTGGATGCCAAGTGTCTATTAACCCTATAAGTCTGGATGCCAAGTGTGTTTCATGAAACATTGGATGTTACTTAAAATTTCGTGGAAAACAATGGATACCAGGTGCAATTAACTCTATCACTCAACTCAGCCCACGTTACATATGGCTTTGGTTCAAATAAAACTTGCTGTTCCTTATTTCTATGCTGCTCGATATTTCAAGTCTTAACATGCCAAACACCGCGATTTTTATACTTTAATCCTTCTTGCCCACTGCTTTCTTCTGCAAACAAATTTCGGCACGTCGATTGGCTGCATATATACATATATATTTATTGTGTGTATGCTCGTGGATGTACATGGAAAGTCCTCTACATACAGTCTCTAGGGTTAGGGTTTAATCATTATTTGTCAATGGGGGACGATGAGGATATGCTATCCTCTAATTTAACTAAAACTTCCGCCGAAGACGTGAATGAACAATCAATGGACAACGAGAACTCCGTAGTTGCAGAGCTTAGCAACGTCGGTGAAAATCTTTCGAAATCAGATGTTTTTGCCGACTCACCGCTTGAGTCGAATCCGAACGTAGATTCAGTAATTGGGGGCAATTCGGAGAACCAAGATGTTGGAGACATGGCCGTTGAGGCTGAAATTGACACGAAGGAAATAATGGACGAGGTTGTAGGCAGTGGAGACGAGTTGCTGCCCAAGGTCGAGGATTCACATGGCGGATTGGCGGAGGAGGCTGGTTCTTTAGGCTCCGATAAGGAGGAGGTGCCTAAAGAAGATATTGAAGAGAAATGTGATGATGAAGCGGGGAATGAGCCAGTGGTGGAAGACGAAACTCCTACTTTAGGTGCTGATTTGGAGATGCCTACGAGCGATGATTACACAATGACTACTACAGTGGTAGACGATAAAAAGCTTGATGGGCCTGATTGTGCGACATCCGTTCAAGAGACTCCAACAGTGTCTAGTTCGATTGACCTTACCGGCGGCTCTGCTGAAATTGAGTTATCTAACACACGTATTTCCAGTTCTGAGCCGGCATTTGTGGTTCCACAGGTTGCTGAGATGAAGGCCTCTGTAGATTCTGGGGTTGGGTTATTGACGGTTTTGGAAGAGACATCTGTTACTGAGTCTAAAGAATTGCAGATAACTGCTGAGACCTCTCTTGATGAAGACAGGGGACAGAAGTTGCAAATGGATTCTTTAGAATCCTCCTCGGTCCTGACGGGAGGAGAGGATGCGCCGGATGCTGGTGCAGCTGATTTGGAGATGTCAGTTACAGTGACAGATACTACAATTATTGGTGGGTCCGTAGACGCCGTTGAAAAAGATACAGCGATAACAGACGCCAAGGAGGCAACAGATAGTCAGACTGATGCAGATACTGCTGTCGAATTGGCAGAGGTCATAAAAGAGGAACAAGGTATCGGGGCAGAAAATTTTCCTGCTGTTAGTTCCAAGGCTCTTGCTATGTCCAATGAAGCTGAACAAGATAGAGGGTATGCTCTGAAGGGAAGTTTGATAGCAGATTCTGAGACGGTGGAAGCAACAGGACTCGTGCTCTCAAAGGATTTTGAGATGCGTGTTGTGGAGTTAGGTGGTGACAAGCAGGTGATTGCAACTGGAACTGAGGAAACCGAGATAAAAATGGAAGAGGAGGGAGTGATCTTGGTGGATGCTAAGGATGAAATTGGAGAAAGTAAAGTGGAGATTGATCAGAGTGAGAATCAGGACAATGATCCAGATGAGGATGAGGAGTCTTTGCGTAAGTTGGATGATTCAGAGAATGCTGAAGATGATGAGGAAGATGAGGATGTTGCGACTGGGGAGGAGGCTGGTTTGATGGACACTGAGCAGGAAACTGAAACAGATGTTGGGGAGTCGGTCAAAGGTACTACTGATACTGAAATGGAAACTGAAACATATGCAGGCGAGTCAGGTAGAGCTGTTGGCGGGAAGAGGAAGAGAGAGAAGAACTCTAAGGCTATAGCAAACTCTAAGATTGTTTCAAGATCTCGTAAGACAACAGATGAGGATGTATGTTTTATTTGCTTTGATGGAGGTGATCTTTTTATATGTGACAGGCGGTAAGCTACGCAATTATGTCCTTTTTTTAGAATTAATAAAAACAATGATGCTAGTTTAGAGATATACGTGATGTGTAGTCCTGTTCTATTATCAATCTTGGTTTGATTGTTCATTGATGGTTGTTCCTGTGGTTTTCAGAGGTTGTGGGAAAGCTTATCATCCTTCTTGTGTCAACCGGGATGAGGCGTTTTTCCGTGCGAAGGGTCGTTGGAACTGCGGTAACTGCATTTACTTCTTTCTCGTGTTTTTTCCCCTCCTTACGTGGGATTGTTTGCTTACGAGAAGGTGCGAGAACATTGATTGGCGGGGCACTAGCTTGCATAATAATATTTGTGTTTGTTTTTTTCTTTGGAAGTAATATCTGTGTTTGTTGGTGTATCAGAAGTGGATTAATTATCAAACTATATATTTCAAGGAAATCAAATATAATTGTTTTATTTAATGTGGAAGATAATAGAAACAGTTAATAAAAAGATTTAAGTATCAGTGATAGATTTAGAATGAAAATAAATTTGAAATTACTTAATGAAATAAGTTTATTTGTTAGATTTTTTTATAAGTAAAATGCCCAATATCATTTATGTTATGTACTAGACATTAAATGATAACACTAATTACTATATTTAATTATTTATCTATGCATCTCCTACTAGCTTTTCGTTTTCTATGTTGACGACTTTCGAATCCCATCAACGAACTGAAGAGGTATTACCGCTAACAAACCATTAATTCTAACAAGTTTTAATTCTGTTCCTGACTTCATTCTGCGTCAGAACGTTTCTTGTTCTAGTTGACCTTGCTGTAAAAGCTACATCTTTTTTTGATGTTGGATTTTTCTTCTCTTTTTAGTCGGCTATAGTGAGATTATGAAGCGATATGAAGAGACAATAAAAATGAGGAAGATGGTTCTAATTGAATCTAGACAATAATGAATTATGCGACTACAATCATAACTTATTATTATTTTTTTTTTTGTGGGGGGGGGGGGGGGTTAATGCCTGTGGTGTGCTGGTTCATTTACACATAGAAACATTTCTATGTTCATTTTAGAAAATTTTATTAGGCATGAGAAACTTGAAGAAAATTTTACGGGTTTAGGTTTTACTGTCGTTCATAGCATAATTGTTGGTTCTATACAAAATTTGGTCCTTAAGTTGAAGCCTAGTCTCTGAGTGTAGTATATGTGCCAATCCTGTCCTGTCAGCAGCAGTTGATTCTTTGAAGGGCTAAGGACAAAATCAAGTAGAAGACATTGTAATGGACTAGAAGATATTGGTATGCATGTACGCATGTGCAGAATTCAGAAGAGTTTTCCTTGTTACACCATATAATCCGTAGCTAAAAGAGGTCATACAGAAAGTAGTAGACCAGGATTACTAGGATCCTTTGGCAAGGTTTTTTAGCATGGATAAAAAAGGTATTTTGACAATTTTGCCCTCCACCATTGCGTGTACAAGAAGGGGTAGACTACCGCAAAAACCCTGGTATACCCAATATATGTCTCTGCCTGAGTGAGATAGCTTTGGTGCATGCGTTGTTGGGTGCCTGGGTGACAGTGGTTCAAGGAAGATGAGCAAATTCACCATGGACACAACGGGAGAAGATGTGGGAGATCAAAGCACGGCAAATTGGAAGCACTATTTTGGTATAACAGGGAAATAAGATAAATAAAGGTCTAAACTTTGAAGTCAGATCTGATTGGAATTCTGAGAGAATATTACCAAGGGTGTAGCTGGTGCAAGAAGAAGGGATGAATAGTTGAGCAGACGCCATGCAGCATGCTAAATTGGTTAGAGAGGAGGGAGGTTTGATATGATGTGTATAGTTAGTTATTCATTATCCTTCAATCAGCTAGAGCATTTTCTGTTTTCGGCTGTGCATGCATTCCTTTACATGTCCACTTATTGTGGGGATCATACAACTTTATGAGCAGTGGATGACATTTGGTATTACAATTTCACACCCTAAATTGATTTACTCACCCCTTCGACACCCCTTTACTTGCCGGGAAATCATGTGAGAATCATTTTCTGTCATGAAAAAATCATTTCCCATATTTTGGATAGACAAATCTATTCTTCACTTCTCATATGTATAAACATAAACCATGGCGGCGTTGATTGAATGATTCTAGTTAAAATTTATTTCATTATCCAGCAGTCTCATGCTTGCGTTCTGTATCAGTTCTGTTTGGAGGTTCTGGTAAATACAATTGTTCAATTTTGTGCCTTGTGATATTATTTTTTTTTCCTCAAAGAATATATATTTGATCTCTATTTGAGCATTGCCTTCTTCTGACATTTCAGGTTGGCATCTGTGCAGCAAGTGTGAGAAGAATGCTTATTATATGTGTTATACCTGTACATTTTCTTTGTGCAAGGCTTGTGTTAAAGATGCTGTTATTTTATGTGTTCGAGGAAACAAAGGATTTTGTGAAACATGCATGAGGACAGTCATGCTAATCGAAAATTTCGACCAGAGTCAGCAGGATGTATGTTTTTCATTTACAATTTATTTCTCTTTCCTCTCTGTGTCTTATGGATAACGGTGTGCAGTTTTGGTTACATGTACTTCTCTGTATCCCTGAATTAAAAATTTTCCTCCCCTTTTGCTTTTTTGTGTTTTTGTTTAAATGTACGCGGTCCTTGTGACATAGCTACTTCCGTCTATCTT
This sequence comes from Eustoma russellianum, assembly GCA_036186865.1. Classification (NCBI taxonomy): domain Eukaryota; kingdom Viridiplantae; phylum Streptophyta; class Magnoliopsida; order Gentianales; family Gentianaceae; genus Eustoma; species Eustoma russellianum. Next base: position 456,759 of record AP025045.1, read on the forward strand.
TGGATGACTTTTTTCTTGCTTTATTTTTTGGGTTAGTTACATGACTATATCTACCTTTCCTGAGCTTCACCAAAATATAAATGCCCCTTATCTGAACTTCAGTTTCCGATTTCCATCTACATCTACAAACAAAATCCCCAACCTTTAAAAAATTAACCTAGTAGGAAAACTTCTCTTCTCACTTTTTTTTTGTATCCTAAAGGATATTGATGAATAAATGCTTTTCTTCCTCTAAGAAAATTTCTGCAATATGATGTCAAACCTACAACAATAACACATACCCAGTATATCTCACCGACACCAAACACTATCGTTAGGGTGTGAGAGACATGCAAACAATACTTCTATCCCAAAGGACTGAGAGCTTGATTCCAATGAGACCCCCGGCTCTACATGTATCTGCATAGATGTCAAAACTTCTAAACATATAAATCTTAGAGATTTGAAGTTTCAACGTTTTGCATAATGTGTGTCTTTAGAATACATATCTGTTTTGGAAATTTAATCCTTCATAGTACAATTACAAGTTACCATTTTGATTTGAAGAGCAAGTGATGCTCGATGTAATTAGTTAGTATATTTAGATAGTTGTAGTAGTTATGTGGTTGTCTCGGACCACTTTTTGCTAAAATGTTGGCATTAGTATGGCGCGCTTTTGTAAGCCTCCTTTGAAACTGCATCGGCTTGTCTGTTTAATCTGATGCTTCCTTGTAAATTTGCCTTCTGGCATTTTTATGAAAAATTTAACTTACAAAAAAAAAGAATACATATCTTTCAAACTTCATATCATCTCAACCGTGATTCAGGTTTAAGTACATAAAATTCTCAGTTAAATCTTATACATCGGCTATGTAAATCGACTGTCTGTGCTATGCTCTGTCAGTGAGTGTTTGCTCCCGAATTGACATATAAGTCATAGCCTTATTGTCTCTCTCCATGTCTTAGGAGACATACAAGGAGGGTATGATTTAAGTTACGACTTAAAAACAAGAAAAAAAAAGCAAAAAGAAAAAAATTAAGTGCAAGAGAAATGATTGATCTATATAGCCGGCCTTATATAGTAAGAAAATGCTTGAGTGTTGTTATACAGTTCAAATTTCGCGTTCATCTTCAGACAAAGTGGGCTTGGGTGGGAGAAGAGAGTGGTGGGGCGGTGTACATTGCCAAAAATGGAAGTTTTGAGAAGGAAGGCCTTCTGGATGGAGGTCAAACTTGACAATAAACGGACGGAGAAGAAGCAGAAACCCGAAGGCATGCTGCCACAGCAGACTCGAAGAACGCCAACGCAATGCTGCAGTTGTTGTTCTCGCTATGCCTCCACCTTTCTCTCTCCAGGATCCATCCTCCAAAGCCCTTTGTATCAGTCTTTGACCTTGATTTAATGCACAGTTCTATTCGAATTTTGCTAGTGTAAGTAATTGGAGCAGATTTGAGGTTGGTGGAATCATAGTACTGATTCATCAAACCTGTCCTCCTTGCTTTGCTTTACCCATTCAAATCAACCATGAACTAACGCTTACATTTTTTGGGGAGCCTTGTGCATGCTCAGTTTCTGTCAGATAATGGAACCTGAGTTTCTGTAAAATCTTTAAGTTTTCAAATACCTTGATAGGGTGTTTGTTATTGTCTAATGTTAGATGAGTGGGGCATTTGGATATTTTGCGAAGGGAATGGAATTTGGAAAATTTTCTGACAGATTAGCGGGAAGGGGTAAATGGCAATTTAGACAAAATATAGACAGGTGTTTGTGATTTGGATAAAACTCAGGAGGGATAGATGCGATTAACCCGTTATTTCTTTTAATGAATTTTATCTAATATAATGCTCAGCAGAACATATCAGGCAGCTAACCATCAATAAGCCTAAAGGCTTTTTGCCCAAGTAGTGTGTGTGAGTATTCATGTAGCATGGCTGCATGTTTATTTCATAGTTTCTTCAAACTGATTTGCCATCTCACTCTTATTTTTGACTTTCTTCGAAGATTCTACAAATATTATATGCTGCTGGTTTTTCACCCTGCCAGTTGGAGCCTTAGGTTTCTCTCTTCCATATTTAGAATGATGAGAAGTTACAAGCTCCTTTTGAAAGGCGTTCAAGCATTGATTGTTCATAACTGAGTTGAATATCACTGATGGAAGTATGGAAGCTTCTTCGCTAAAGCTAGCAGAGGAAGTTATCTGATTCATGGTGTAACTCAGTGCCAAGCAAATTCTATATCCTTTTGTCTGTTTCCTCTCTTGTGCACATAAGTTCTATTTAGGCAATATTGAATTTCTTTTTTACTTCCTTTCTCTTGAAAAATATTGTCCTTTCCTTTTTGGTTTTCGCAAGACCATTATCCAGTACTTCATAAAGTACCTAGAAAAAAGAAAAAAGGAATTCATTAGCCTATTTTAACTTTTAGGCTGAGAACAATGTAAAATTGAATTATCCTACTACCATTTTAAGGAAGAATCTGTAAATTCTCATGCATGAGAATTTTTACCAACTTATTTAAAGTATATGCATATAATCCTCGTGAAAGTTGAACTGAAAATATCTGATGTTCGATTAATGCTGACTAGAAAGTCCATGTTGCTTTTTGTTCGAGATGAACGATGGCTAACAGTTTCCTTAATCTGATTGACACATTTTATTTTCCAACCCCATAACGAGTTCTCTCTAATATTTCTGACCATAAGTTTCAAACTTTGTAGCTCTTAAGCTACATATGCCTTATTCTATTTGTACCTTGCCAGTTAAATTTTATCTCGTTCTAATTGAGAATTATGCTACCGCCTATTGATAACTCTCATCCACTTGGCACAGGCTCAGATAGATCTTGATGACACCACTAGCTGGGAGTTCCTCTTCAAGGATTACTACACTGATTTAAAGTCAAAATTTTCTCTATCCTTTGCCGAAATATCAGAGGCTAAAAATCCCTGGAAGGGTTCTGATGCAGTGACCATCAAAGAAGACATATCAGAGATAGCAGTAGGTGCTAATAGTAATGAAGGATCTGGTTCAGATGACCATGGTGAGAAACAAGAAGCAAGAAAACCCAAGAGAAAAAAGGACAAGAAACGACTGAAGACTCTTGCTAAAGGAATGCTTTCATCCGCTGCAGCTTCAATTGACGATGGGGAAGGCATCTCATTATCTGGCAACACAGAGTGGGCTTCGAAAGAACTCCTGGAGTTTGTTATGCACATGAAGGATGGTGATAACTCTCCTGTTTCACCGTTTGACGTACAGGCTCTTCTGCTTGAATACATCAAAAGAAACAAACTTCGTGACCCTCGTAGGAAAAGTCAAATTATATGTGACTCACGACTTCAAAATCTTTTTGGGAAGCCGCATGTTGGTCATTTTGAAATGTTAAAACTCCTTGAATCTCACTTTCTTGTTAGAGAAGACTCTCAAGCAGATGACATTCAAGGGAGTGTGGTTGATACTGAAGCTAATGAAAATGCTGAGACCACAACCAAGGGAACCAAGGATAAAAAGCGGAAATTGCGTAAAAGGGGCACTGCCGGTGGACCTCAATATAGTCGTTATGAATTTGCCGCCATTAATATGCACAATATTAATTTAATTTACTTGCGGCGAAAGTTGATGGAGGATCTCCTTGAAGATACTGATGAATTCAGTAATAAAGTTGTTGGAACTTTTGTGAGAATACGGATTTCTGGTAACATGCAAAAGCAAGACCTTTATAGGCTGGTGCTAGTTGTTGGTAATTACTTTGTGCCTGCACCTCTGATTGTGGTTTTCCAACTTGTATGGAACGATGAAAATGTTCGGAGATCCTTCCATACCTTTTAAACAAAAATGGTTCTCAATGTAGGTACAAGCAAAGCAGCTGATCCATACAAAGTAGGAAAAAGGACAACAGATACTATGCTGGAAATTTTAAATTTAAACAAGACAGAGATTGTATCAATTGACTCAATTTCTAATCAAGACTTCACAGAGGTATTGTGAATTTTTCGCTCGTTTTTATTCAACTTCATGAATCATCTAATACATGCTCCTCGTCCTTCATTTCCTTGGCAACCTCAACAATGGTAAAGTAGACAAGAAATTTTATTATTTTAGGTGATCATGGTATAATACAAGAACTTGTTCTGTTTGTCAGGAAGAATGCAAGCGTTTACGACAAAGCATAAAATGTGGACTTCTTAATAGGATGACTGTGGTAACTGTAATCTTCCCGTTGCTTTTTTTTTTTTTTTTTAGCCTAGAATTTTGCACATTGTCATTCTCTTCACCTGCGTTTTTGCAGGGTGATATACTTGACAAGGCCATGGAGTTGCAGGAAGCTAGAGTCAATGATGTAAGTTAGGTGTCTTGTCTGATATTGCATATTTTTGGGCTGGTTTGTTGTTTATCTATCATTATGTCAGATCTCTGGTTTTGAGGTAAAGATTTTGTGTAGGTGGATTGGCCTTATAGGTGTTCAATTGTGAGGACTTGGGGGAAACAAAGTGGTGTGACATGTATTTGTTTGGCTATCTTATAGCTGTTGACCTAGTATTTTAATGCTCATTAGATATAGCACAGCCCAAATGGCAAACCGATAATGCTTTTCGGTTGTCATTTTATTCTAATTATTATTGTGATTGCCGTTATTAATCTTAGTTATTATCATGAATATTATTTGTTTATTTGAATTTAGAAAACAAGATCAAATTGAGGAAATATCTTACTTGTGCACAGCCGGTGTTTCTTTAATCATGTACTTTTTCTTTTCATGCTTATGCCTTTAGATTGAGGAGCATCTTGGTTCCTCCGCAAGAGACTGCAGCTTGCGGTGATTATCTTGTGTTAGTCTTGGTGGTATCCTTTCTTTCCTTTTCCTTTTTACTGGTTGGTGCATGAGTGATGGTGGTTGTGGTATATTAGATGGTATTAGTAGGATAAGACAGATGTACAATCTTGGATAGACATCCCGTAAAAGGATATCCCTGAGGACACTTGATTTATTAGGTAGCAACTATAGAACACTGGAGTTTACACTGGAATAGACCCTCGATAAACTTGACAGGTAAGATTAACTATCCAGAAAGGACTTAAGGAAGTGCAATGTCAAATGGGACCTTGTTGCTGAACTAGAAATCTTCACGAAAATCTCAAAGATTTTCTGTTCTAACTTCCGTTTCTGTCCTACTTGGAATTTTTCCTCTTAATTAGGCCTAGCTTTGTTTCTTAGCAGTATGGTTTCTGTTATTGTAGGCTATGTAGTACTAGGATCCCCTAGGCACTTTATTATTATTATTATTTTTATTTTTTTTTGTAATTTAAATTTTCATTGATAACCAAAAGGAGATACATTGCAAAGGTTGCTTCAACTGTGCAAAATGTTGATTTGCATGGAACCACAGGTGGCTTACATATAGCCATACATTCTAGTGCCAATCTTTACAAAATATTGCGCGAAAGTGACAATTTGCTGCCATCCTAAATAGCCAAAATGAAACTGAAAAAGGGGTGGGATGCCTATCCTATGCCATCAGCACAAATAGACATGTTGCAATCAGTTGGAGGATGCAGTTCGAAATGAGGACGATTGGCGTTAGACGAGAAGTCGGGATAGTATTGTAAATGTGAAGCGCCATCATGTCTCATTCTTCGTGCCTGTGCATCCTCTACATCTGCAATGATACAAAACAAAGGACGTGTTATATATAGAGGAGAGAAACATGGAGAGCAAACTACCGCCCTATGACAAAATAAGCAAGGGGGATGTTAGTTTAAATATTCCTAGCTAACTCGTGATTGATTTCTGGTAGACGTTAGTTGAAATGCCTATTTCCACGGTTATCTCCTAGTTGAGTTTGATGCATTTGTATCCTCTTCATGTGCTTGAACAATACTTGATATTCTCTAGTATGTCTTTTATAACATCTTCTACGTTCCTTTTGGATTTCTTGAAGAGCCTAGCATTTCTTTCCTTCCAAATGCGGTACACTGCGGCTTAGGATTCAAATAGGGAGATGTCCTTTTAGAAGTTGGAAGGCCATTGTTTAGAATTCAACCAGTTTATAGTGCCTTGCCATCCATTAGTACAACGAGTACATTTCAGTCTCCTGATTAAAGTTTTCCATATTGTGGCAGAGAAAGGGCATTGGAAGAATAGATGCTCTTGATCTTCAACAAACCTATCACAAAGTACATAAGTGTTAGTAGGAATAATACCCCATTGTTGAAGTTTGTCTTGTGCATTCATTCTCTTCCAACATGCAAGTCATAGAACGGTTGCATAGCGTGGAATAGAACGCTTGCACTGACAATATTTTTCCATTCTACCTCTTTTAATGGGGCTGAATGGCCTTAGACGCATTTTTAATGGAAAATCATTTGTGTGGATGTCAATCCAATGGTCCTCCCCCTGTGTGTTTTGTAGTGTGTTAACATATTTGGCTGAATTGTCACTTGTTCATCCCATCCTCTCCCAAAAGGTATTTTCCATTCTCTTAGACACCTTTGCATTATCTAGAATGACAATTTTTCTTTTAAGTTGATCTTTGTAGAAAGTACAATGGTGTACAGTAGTAATCTTCGTAGAAAGTACAGTAGTGTATAGTAGTATGTTTGTAATGTACGTAGTATTTTGAATTCAAATACTGTAGTTTTTCGGATAATAGTTACCTTATATAAGGAGATCATTCAAATTGATCGCTGAATTCCTTCTTTGCTTTTGTAAAATATCTTGCTGATTTCACAGGATACTGTGGCCGTTAGGAGCTACTGCTAGAGGCTATAATTAGTATTGTACATATTATTATATACACGTCACTCAGTTTTCAATCTATTCAAATTGCCTATAACCTTGCTGCTATCTATACGGGCTAACAATCTTGTAATACCTTTGCATATCTTTCTAGGGTGGTTTAAATGGATTTAGGTGAAATTACCCTGGTGCATTTCTATTATATCCCTTCGTGTTCAACATGATTGCTTATTGTGTTCGATTCAAGTTGCAATACTATGAAAAAAGTAGTCGTTTGTTGGAATTTAATTAGGTCATGTGTCTGTATCAGCATGATGGATGGATGTGCATACATACAAAGAAGGATAAATAAGAAATGAACATATAAAAGAAAAGGTTGAGGTGACTTCTATAGATGAGAAGATGAGATGTCAAGGTTAAGATTTTATAGAGATGTGTAAAGGCATCTTGCAGATGCACCTGTTATGCGGAGTTTGACAATGAATGAGGTGTATGCTAAACGTGGGAGGGGAGACCAAAGAAGACATGAATAGAGACAATAAGGAAGGATATGACTTATATAACAATTGGAGAGCATATTGTCATTGATAGAGCACAATGGAGACAATTGACTCATGCAGCCGATATCATATAGAGGGTATAAGATTGAAGTGAGAATTTTAGGTACTTAGGTTTGAATCATGGTTGAGATATGATAATTTTGAAAGATGTTTATTCTAAAGACGTATATTATGCATTAGGTATCGAGACACCCAAGGAGGGTAGGATTTAAGTTACGAGTTTAAAAAAACGCAAGAGAAATAATTGGTTCGTATGATCGACCCCACACAATAGAAAAAGGCCAGAGCGTTGTTGTTGTTGTTGTTGATGTGTCTGCATCAACATAGTTATCCCCTGGCCAAAAGGTGGTTGGTTGATTATAATTTGCCAAGTCTTCAGTTCCAAAATAAGTTAGTTTAATTAAATTGGTTCAGATTCTTAGCTCAATAAACTGTGATAAGGTCAGGTGGCAAATATGTAGAACCTGAAGGAGATAGTATTTTACATGCTTGAAATCAAGGTCAGGCATACTATTGCACTCGAAGTTGACTGATGCTTTCGGGTACTGTTTGGCATACTTGTATTTGGCCTTTCCTGTCTGGGGCTTTTGTTTTTTTAATGACTTTTGAAGTTCTGTCAGCTAATTACTTTTCCGTATGATCTTAATGCAGTGGCTTGAATCAGAAATTATGCGGCTTAGCCATCTTCGTGATCGAGCTAGTGACTTGGGGCGTAAAAAGGAATATCCTTTGTTTTACTTATGTTTATTTTTTTGATGCATTATCATTTTATCGCAGGTAAAAATTTACCTGCTCATTAGAATGTCATCTCATTTTTCTTTCATAGTTAATAGTCACTTTTGCTTGAACAGTCGCATTTCTCTGCTCTCTATGTGTGAGTAAATAGTTTGTATATGCAAATAAAAAGAGTAAATAGTTTGCTAGTCTTGTAAAGGGTGTCTTATTTTCACGTTAAGCTAGGTGTTGAAATTGTGTGAGATTTTTAAAAGAAAATAAAAACGAGAGGGACTATTAAAATGGATTTGTAGTTATACGAGAATGAATAATGTAAGAAATGAAGGTAATAGGAAGAAACATAATTATGAGGAAAATGGAGTCGCTTTTGAGGTGGCTACAGATTTTTTTTTCCTCTCTCCTTTTTTAATGAATGGACGTTATGAGGTCCAAGAGGAGTATCATGCTAAATAAGAAATCACATCATTGGCCCCATTAATGGGAATAAGACCTGAGTGCTGATATAAGAATGTGTTTCGATGAAGATGAACTTCGTCTATTATTTTTTTCTCCTTAGCCCTTGTTGTAGTTTGTTAGTTGTAGAAGAGAAGGTCACTGTATGTCTGGTGTGCCAATATTACCCCGTGGAAGACTGTCAGATTGGGCCCTAGAATGTCTATTCCTGTTCTTGTTTCCTTATTTTCCTCACTTACATGATGGAAATCTGTTATCATGGTTTCTTGTCTATTGTTTGGGGTTTTCGATACTTATAAATTCAGTGCCTGATATACCATTGGAGTTGCCTGGAGTCGTTTAAGTGGATATTGAACTTTTCGTTCATTTGCTTCCCTATTTTCTTGACTTGAAGAGTATAATCTGGAACACAAGGTGACACACAGGAAGGCCTTATAAGTGCAGTTTACAGCAGGTTGTTATATGCTTGCGAATTAACAAAGATCTCTAACATTTAACTACCTAAGCATCAAATCTAATACTACATTATTACTATGGAAGTATGCTGATGTATTCAAATCATCTAAAGTACCTCCCCCCCCCTCTTGCGGTGTACATATAAAATTTCTTAACTAGTAGTTAACTGCATGATCGCTTAACTTGTTCTATATTTAAGTTACACGTGTTTTTAAACCGAATCTTGTATCTGGATAGAGAAGATGGATTGACGGCCTAAGGAGTCGTTGAAATAGGTGAAGCATTTTCTGAGGAAGCACATAGCAGTTTGATGGTGCAATGTGTTAGTCACTCACTGCAGCTTTTTAAATGGGTGGTGTTAACCTATCACGTATCTTTAAAGATATCTTACAAGCTAGTTGGAGGATAGCCTTCTTTGGAGTGTTTGTGCCGGTTCGTAAATGGATTACTCCATTAATATGTCATTTTGTGAATCAGTATTAGAGAAAATAGGGTGCTGTGAAAAAGTAATGTTAAAAAGGATTGTTATATGTTTAACGAGTGTGGATGGCTAAGTAATTCAAGGAATGAACTAAAGTGGCCTTCAAAAAGATAATAACTGTACTACAAATCATGAATCTCACTCCCCCGTAGGTAAGCAGCAGCAATAACCTTCTATTTCCATGTTATTAATATATATGAGTCGCACGCTTACAGCATGTCCTGTTGTACTCGTCCTCTGTGCCCCCCTTAATGGCTAGCCTGTGGCAAGTAGAGATGTATGTGCCTTAGCATGAAATACTGTATATGATATGAAGAAAAGATACCCAGATGGGAGGACTGATGAAAAGGGTTATGCTATGAGTTTATGACTTTATTTGAATCCAAAAGATCTCCCTTTTTTTGTTTTTGAGCCAACGCCCGCGGAAAATTTCTGGAAGAAAAGCCATTTGATTAGGGAATAATTTTTTCTAAGAAAATAAGCGATTATTCTATGTTTAGTTAAAATGACTGATAATGGATTTAATCACAAACATCTTGACTTTGCATGTCCATACGTGTTGCCTTGCAGACAAGAAGGTGGAGGTTTGATTTCAGTTTTAGTTGGAGTTAGATGCATAAATTTTGTCTGGCTTGGATTTATTAGGCTTTTGAGTCATCTGTTAATGGTCTGCGTCAGTGCACAGAAACTTGCTCCAATTAGTTTGTCAGATGAGCTGTTTCATTTTCTTGTGCTCAGATCCATTGGCCGACCTTACAAGGGTATGTTGGAGTGCTTACCTTGTAAATACACTGTACATTCCTAGCTGAAGCTTTTATACAAAGTGGTAGTTTATCATTCGTTAAGGACCAACCAAGTTCGTATGACCCGTTTGATGGCCTATCCTTCTTTTCTCTCTCTCTCTCTTTTTTTTTTTTTTTTGGGGGGGGGGGGGGGTTAAGCCAAATCCTATCCTTTATCAATATACATGGTGAAACATTGGCTTACAATTAGAAGCAAGCATGATAAGTTTTGCTTCATTGGAGGTTTCATATCTGTCTGTAGACCATACATTGATTGTGTTATACCTCAATCAGCTTATTTGCACATGGTTAGTGTACTTTTGCAATATCATTGGTAAATTTCCATCTCACCTAATCTAAAAACTTAAGCTGTTTTAGAGAGGAGTAATTTATACATTTAATAGGCCCCTTTGCGTGTGGCCTTACCACACATACCGTTAGAGAAGAGAGTAATTTATAGTCTCATATACTTAACAGGTCCATTCATATGTGGTAAGACTTGCCACACATGTACAACAACAGTAGCAGTAGTAGTACGCTGTAACAGTAGTATTCATCTTTTTTATTTTGAGGACAGCAGAATTTGGACTGAGCTATCTTGCTTCCATACCCTGTCAAATTACGATCTCATACAAAAACTTAGTTGCTAGAGAGTACTTTATATGTTTATGCACTTCACAGTAAGGAGAGGAACAAGCGTTTGTTTGACTGTGATGGCTGGGGGGTCAGCTAGAGCGTCTTCTTGCGTGCAATTAATGCCACGTTTTGCAAGCATATGCTACTTTGCAGCATTTTCTAGAACTTAACTGTTAGTTTGTTATTGACATATCAAGCACTAGACTTGGATTTTTGGGAAGTGTAAACAGAGTCTTGCACCTTCCCCCCCCCCCCCCCCCCCCCCCCCCTTTTCTCTCTCCCCCCCCTATATAGGCATGCAAATCTTGCACATAACGTAGAGAAACATAATTCTGGCTGACTAGTTAAGCGGGCAAATCTTAGTATTCCCTTCTCTCCCTGCGTGTGTGTTTACCTCTCCTATATTGAATCGAGTAGACCATTCTTGGATAATAAGCTGTGCGTTTTGAGTTGTATAATCTTGTAAAGTTGAAGAGTGATTGTTTTGGTAGATACTTGTGATCCTTGATTCCTTTTTACACTCAGAGAATGCGTGGAGAAATTACAGATCTTGAAAACCCCTGAAGAGCGACTACGTAGACTTGAGGAGGTTCCACAAATACATGCAGATCCCAACATGGATCCAAGTCACGAGTCTGAGGATGATAGCGAACAGGAAAATAGTCGACAAGGTTTTTTACGTTACTTTTTTCTGGGCCTTTTCTCTGTTTCTTTCCTTCTCTTCTTTCCTTTTTTTTTTCTTTATCCCCCCTTTTAGCAGGAGGTGTTTGGCTAGAGAGGGGTGGAAAATTTGAGCTAATGGTTTTTTATTTTTTATTTTTTATACTGTAGTTTTGACGAAGAGTAGAAGTTCAAGTTTTAGCAGAAGAGGGAATGTGCAAATGTCTTCTGGAAGTGTTTCATCTTCCAAAGATTCTTGGAATGGAGGCAAATTTTCTAGTAATAATCAGGATGTTCACGCTACATTTTTTACTAAAAATTCAACCATGGGTGAAGATGACTTTCAAAGCTTTGATATAGTCAAGGACAATTCAAGGAACCAAAGAAGAGATCAGGAGGCCCCAGATGATCATTACCAGAAGCTCGGCTCCCCTGCCAGGCCTGAGAATGCTGGTTGGAGTAGTCTTCCTGTGGCAAGATCTGATAAAATCGTAGGCGTTGGATCAGTAGATTCACCTGTTTCTGTCCCGGCTAAGCATGGAGTTACTGTAGTTAGTGCGGTGAATCCACCAACCTCTCTTCCAACTAACGAAGTAGATGCAGTCAAAGTCAATGAGACACAAAAGATGTGGCATTACCAGGATCCATCTGGGAAAGTTCAGGGACCTTTCTCTATGGTACAGTTGCGTAAATGGAGCAACACTGGATACTTCCCGGCTGATTTGAAGATTTGGAAAGCAACTGATAAGCAAGATAATTCGGTACTTTTGACTGAAGCATTAGCAGGAAGGTTCCCGCAAGAGTTACCATCAGGTGCAAGTGCCATTTCCACCTCGAGGAGCCTTTTGTCTGATCTTTCTGGGAAGACCTCTGACATATCCTTTCAGGTTGCCAGGGAACAGAACCATAGTGCTGCCATGCATGACCTTAAGCTCTCTGCTGAAAAATTGATTAGTAATGATGTATCAAATCTCCCTTCTCCTACACCTAACCGTGGTAATGTAGGCAGGTCAAGAGAAGAGGAAATCGTTGCAGGTGCAAATTCATATCCTGTCATCGTTCAATCACCTGTTGCGGCCTTGGGAAGGCATGCAAGTCTTCCTTCAGCACCAACCTTGATTCATAATTCAGCTGAGCAATTGATGAGAGGTCCAGAAAGTGATTCCAGAAACTCTGATGCTGGGTTTGCTAGTGAGCAGAGTGCAATAGGCTCAGTACAACCTTCTCAGGACTCTTTGTTATCTGCACCTGCACACTTGGATGCTATGGAGAAGCACAGTGACATCCCTCTTCCCTCAGCTACCACAAATCTCGGAATCCAACCCGTAAATAGTCAGAACACTCAAGTTGGAACTCGTAGTTGGGGTGCACCTCCATCTCAAAATCTAGAAACAAATGTATCGGGTCCCGTACCAGGAACGCCTCAGGCTTATAATCACCATGGTGCCATTATTTCCACTGTTCAAACTCCTGTTGCTAGTTTTTCAAATTCAGGCTCAGTTTTACCACAATCTGCCGAGTACTGGAGACCTCCTACACAAGGTGATCAATCCAATATGCAGCCAATATCTAACCCTACATGGGGAGGTGGGTCAGTTGACCCTAATTCAGCTGCTCTGGCACTGGGACCTGGAAATTCAAACATGGGATGGACACCAATGCATGGAGTTCCAAATGCAGGTTGGCTTGGACCAGCGCCAGGAGCTCCAAACATGAATTATGGAGCGGTTGTTCAGGGCCCAGCTGGAAATGCTAATCCTGGTTGGATCATGGCAAATATGAATTTAGCAGCACCTGTTCAAGGTCCAAACATGGGTAATACGAACCCTTGTTGGTTTGTACCACCTGGGAACCCGGGAGTCCAGGGATTAGGGCGTGGGCTTGTGACCGCTGGATGGGTTCCTCCTGCAAACACAGTGCCTGCTGTTCAAGCACCTATACCTGGGAACGGGTGGGCTATGCCAAATGGAAGTCCAGGAGCTCCTCTACAAGGTTCAGCTCCAGGAAACACTAACCAGGGTTGGAATGCCCAAGCCGGTAATCAGGGAACTCCAGGGAACGGATACCAGGATGGAGGTCAATACTCCGGTCAGAGAGACCGAGGTTCTCAGAGCAGAGATTCCACTTTTGGAGGTGGTAGGGGATGGACTAGGCAGCAGTCCTTTGGCCGAGGTGGAGCAGGCGGTCCTTTAAGATCCAAGAGAGACACTATGTGCCCATACAATAATCAGGGTCGGTGTAGGAAAGGTGCGGCCTGTGATTATAGGCATGCTTAACTAGTGATGTCGTAGTCTTTGAGTATTTTGTACATGAAACTTAAGTTTAGAACTTTTGACTATTTTACAGGCCTTTTTGCAGTTTTAGTAGTTGTAACGGTTTTTCAGTTCAATAGGTCTGATATTCTCCTTTTCCTGTGGTTAGCATCCCCCTACCCCAACCCACCTGCTCCCTCTCCAGCGCTTTGTGCGCTATTGAAGATTCAATGTTATGTCTCTTCAAGTCAGGCCCATGTTCTTCTTAAGCTGTCGTGAGGAATTTATTAAATCTTTAAGTGCGTGAATCAACCGACTTCCATTTTGAAGATTTTTTATTCTCTTATCATGGGCTTCCTTCAAGCATCAGACTAGAATTGGGTGGTGATCAGAATGGAGTTCAGCAAAGTACTGCATGGTTGCTTTAGTAAACTTGATTCTCGTAGATCTGTTGCAGAGATCACAATCAATACATTGACGTACATTTCTCCTTCCCTCTAAAGTAAATTTAGGCCCGCTACGATCCAGTTCCTAATGTAATTTTGAATATAGATTCGAGTCTCGATAAGGCTTCTCAAGATCAGATCCGTTAACCATTTTTTTGTTGCCCACGTAAAGCTATGTAGTTTTGTCAACCAAATCACAACTCCATGATAGATCCAAAGATCAAGTATTTGTTGCTATGGCATTTTCAAGCTGACTGACTCACCAAAAACAGGAGGAAAAGCTGTATGTCTAACCAATCACTTTGAGGATCAATGTTCTATGCAATGAATTGGTCTTTTACAATTTACAGTCATCAAGTGGAACATCAAGGTAAGGGCATAAAGGGTCTGTTTAATCCCAGCTGTGATCCTCATCTAGAAACTCCCTCATCCATGCGGCCTCTTCCTTTGGATCATCTTCGTTCTCCCCAGTAAATGCCTCAAACAACTTTTAGTAGCGCTCGACTACATTAGCATATAGGATCTGATTCCTAGCCTTCATTAAATACCTTGGCTTATACTTATCTAGGAGTGCAGCGGGCTAGTTTTATCTGTATCACTGAGAGGCCCACATCGACTCGTGTTCGGAAAACGTTTTATACTTCTTGTTTGATGTTGTTCCTCTAGAGATTGTGGGGGTTTTAGGTCCTGGAGTATTCTATTTTACTTGTTTAACGATGTTATTCTTAGGACTAAAATCATGCCCTTGCAAATGAAACACTACGTTAGAAGAGACGATCCATAATAGCCTCGAGATCTCTATTTGGGCAGATCATTTTACAGCAAACATGAAAACTCGAGCTTTATATATGACAGAAAATGATGTTTAATGTGCTCAGACTATGAACTAGTATTTCTCAACTTACACACAATGAAATGAAGAAGATTGTATAATGGATCTTCCAAGGCTTTGTGAGCCTAACAAGTTGATTTCTCCAGCAACCAAACAGAGTGGTTTTTAAAAGAGAGTACTGTAGCATTTCCAGCCTACAGGCATGCATCTTGAAAAAGGCACACTATGTTATAATGAGAGATGCAAAACCCTTTAACGACCAGAAACCAACTCCTTCAGAGATTGTAATGGCGAGCTGTATCCATAAACATCTGTATCTCTCCAAAAGGTTATTCCTGGTGAAACAAAATGGCCACACGCTTTACGGCTAATCACCCAAGAAGAGAGTCTAAACATCAAGAAAACAAGTGGGGTTTTTAAAGAAGAGCTGGTAAACGTAGAAACTAACCGATCCATGATATAAAGCCGATTGTTGCAGCCAAGAAAAACTCCCTGCTAATACTCTTAAAGCTAAAGTGCCCGCCAAAGACAATGAAAAAGACACACAAATGGAGATTAGAAAAAACTAAATGTAGCAAAATTTTATTTGAAAACTTCATTCAGTAATAGGGCTTACCAATACAAGCACAGGAGGTTCCCCCATCCATAAAATACGCAAGCCCAACTCGAGCCAGTGAACCTGCATTTAGGCATTAAGTTTTCAATTCTTCAATAACTGCAAGAGATCCGCAACTTGTCGACAACTTCAATATAGCTCAATGCCAAGAAAAGAAACTTGCTCATTGTTCTGTCTTATGGCTTGATTTCACTTTACGAAGACAAATATACTTACATGCTACCAATACCAAATGACTAATTTATTCCCATGCAATTCTCATTAAGGCTGATTTGTGAAGCAGACATAATTTTTGTTATTCTTCTACTACAGAACTTTAAATTTACATCAAATGAAGAAACTCCTACGCACTGATAGTCCACATTCGTTAATCCAGCTTTATCTAAAAGTAGGCCTCATTAAATATTTCGATATCCCAATGTTAAAAGAAGTTTCAATCAAATTAAAAAAAAAAACTTAAAAAGAAAACTAATAAAAGAAACTTAGTCACAAAAATGCAAAGAGATGACTTGAAAGCTTCAAATTATCAGCAAATTAAATCCATGTATGATAAAAGAGAGAGGAGGGACTACACTGACCTTATCCTTTTCCCTTTGCAAGAATAAGAAAGAACAAGAAGAAAAGAGAGGCACCTTAGGGGCAGAAATCTCATAATAACATACCACATGAGATCACGAACGAAAAGTGCACGTGGGATCAGAAGTCCATTGCCTACCATAGCAAGCAGCATTGAGACAGGAGATAAACCTTTAATATTCGCAGGATTCAGGAGATTTGTCCACTGAGAAAGTGATATAATTGTTAGTGACAAACTAAATGCCTCCAAGCATAAAATAATGCGCGACTCATTTCCAAAACTAGAAGATCAAAATACCGTTTGGGCAACAGGCATCCACATAAAAAGAAGAGTAGCCGTCCACCCAGATATTGACCCAACAAATTTCATGCCTTTTTCCGAGAGCTTACCCATGCGTGCCTGCACATGTTAGCGGCAGCATTGTTAGTACACATGACATAAACATATTAAACATCTGTCATGATTTTGTATCTAATAGTATAGAAGCAAGCTAATAAATGATCATCGTCGTGTTAACACAATATTGTCTCTACCAAAAAGTCATCCACAGCAAAAGGAAAAGGAAGTTTTAAAAGGCTGCTAGCTGTTTCCTGTTTCCAGATTTTTTTCCCACGTACTCCATGTCACGAACAGATAAGAAAGAAAGATTGGGTCCAAATGAAGTTTGACAAGGTGATGTGCAGGACAATGTGCTCAAGTGAATAAAAGAGTTACTGAAATAACTGGTAAAGGAACATAATTCACAAAATAAATAGTAGCAGGAAACAAATACCAAAGGATTTTCATTTACAGTTTTCCAATTATTACTCGACCGAGGCATGTTAAACTCGTCAAATAGAGAAAGGATGAGGAATTCCAGTTCATTTTCTAGATTAGCAATGAAACATTGGATTACTGAATAATCCTTGTCCCAAGGGTGAAAGCTTCATAGCTTACCATAATAACAGATACCAGTGCCACAGCAAAGGCTATCAGACCAGGCAAAATAGTGTTGGGAACATATGGAATAAATGTTGACCACATAACCTGTAACCAAAAAATACAAGAGTAGGAAACTTTAGTACATGATGAATTCCGACAGGGCTTGAATCAGATTGTATGTTGGAAATAGATTATTTACTTGGGGAAGTGCAGAGAGCCCCATGATGGTTATGAAATCTTCCCATAAATGCCATATTGCAGGATTGAGCATGGAGAAATAATTCAGGAAATTTATGACCATACCAGAAAAAACCACCGCAGAAGTTGCAATGTAATGAGGAAGAGGCATAGCTCCTGCCATTGCCAGCTGTGTGATAACCACATAAATTGATACAACTCCCAAGGTCTGCACTATCGCCGCCTCAGTCTCCTTCTTCTTGATGAAATAAGACAACAAAGACAAATTCCCTAGTAATCCAGTGAACATCCCCTGCATTATGATTCTTAGTAGTCTGAAAGGACTCAGCACATTTTTACTATGTTGAACTTAAAACCATATAAGGAAGCATCGGTTACCAGCCATGGAACAGCAAACAGTGCAGAGTTATTTCCAGCCAGAAGATTACGAGCGTTCAGTATGATCTGAGGTAATTGCAGTAAAAGGAATGGTATATTTGCAGCTCCAGCAAACTTTGCACTTAATGAATCCCATTGCTCAAAGCCCTCGGATCTCTTCAATATATAGAACACAAATAGATAGATTTTGAGAATAATGAGCTGTGAGCGTAAAAAATCTTTCATGTCAAAGCTATTGTCAAATGACATAGTACAGGTACCTGCTGACTTGGTTGAGGAATGTCTGAATCAAGGGCAGCAAGTGAACTGGGACGGTGGCGGTAGTTCAATGTGCTGCTGGAAGAAAGCTTATTCAAACGAACAACATCACGGCAAGTGTTATGCGAGCATTGGTGTGAAATGTGAAGGGCCTTTAACTGATGGGGATGATAGTCAACGGCATAAGGGTTGTAAGGTCTACAAAATCTTAATGGCACTTCACCGAGTGGCCTTAACACACCAACCATTTACAGCCTCGAGAGGAGAATCACAACTATATGTGCATTTATGATGTGCAATCCGAAATGAAGACAGTGCACAAATGTCCAACTGAGGACACTTACGCAGCAATAGTCACCAAATGCAGCAAATTGCTGATAAGAAAATCAGATTCTGACGTTAAGTTGAGAGAATATGAATGACTAAATGAGCGGAAGTTCCAACATAAACAAGAGAATGTGTATACTTCCATTTTGTCCTACACAAACTTCACTGCCTCAATCATGCTGCACAAACAAGTAAGTTTTCCCTTTGGACCAACAGAAATCAATACAAAAAGTAAAAATATATAAAATCAATGTATAAAGTAACATATAGAGAGACCAGTTCAACAAGGTCTTGAAAAGATTGGACCAACAAGTTCCCAGTGCTAACACCATTAGTAACTAAGATAACCGAATCAAATCAAATAAGACAGTACATTCAACATAACAAATCGCAGATATGGCATTCTACGTGCACCTGGACAAGTAAAATGTTAAAGAGACACGTAACAGCAATAAAAGGAACAGCTTGTCTATCTAAGTGATTTGCACTATCAAATATCACCTATTTAATTATAGCATCAGACGAAAGGTTCAAACTTGATCAAAGTTGTAAGCTTTGCACAATTTATACCATTTGACCAGCATTTCTTGTAGGCATACGAAACAAGAACATTATAAAAGAAAAAAAAGACCGAGCAAAATCTGACCTTTTGGCATTTAATCAATCAGAATCACCTTAAAAGCCTTTCTTTTCATATTTAAGTTCCAAATAATTGTGGGTCTGTTTCTTTCCACACAAAACAAAAAAGAATTTGTTTTGGAACTTCGCTTTCAAGAATGTTCAAGAAAAAAGAAGGGAAAGAAATGCAGAACATGAACTTGAGAATAGCAACATACCGGTGCTTAAATGGAGAAAACGTATTCATAAATGAGTGAAGCAGCTTAAGCAGAGGGTAAGATATCCCGTAGGAATTTGGATTACTAGTATTTTATATGGTGAGGTACTAAAAAGTGAATCTCTAGGAAGAAGACGTGGGGTAAGGAGCGTGGGATGCCCCCATGGGAGTCAGTGAGTCATGAAAGGGGGTGGGGAGAGGGTTCAGGTTAAATTTATCATCCTCATCAATGTATATCCAAACGATATGAAAAGTTATCGCTAGGATGTGGGAAGAATAAGCGACAAACAATATTTATATCCGAAAGGTACATAGTTTGACTCCACTGAGATCCTAATTCTATTTGTAGAAGTTGAAAGTGAAACAAGATATGAGGATAAGATGTGATGGTAAACACAAATAGTTAACATAGTAACAGGAAGGGAACACAAATGCTTTGGGATTCACAATTCAGCTTTTCTTGTCATATATCATAAAAATGTTGCCGAGTTAATTTGAAACATAATACTAGAAGATACAATTTAATATAGTTGTTAAATTATTAGAGTGTTCATATTCTATCATTTGTTGACAAAAGTTTTTATATTTTGACACATATTTAGAAGCAAACCTCGTTTAAGTTGTGCCTCTTGATACAACTTATATAAAAACCGAATGTTATGTTTCAATAATCAAAGACACATGATAGAACTTATAGAAGGTTATAAACATTCTCCTAGAGAACTAAAATTTTTCGATTAGACAATTTTTTATCTAATAAAATTTCGATTTAGCAAGGCATCCAACCTTCACAACTTAAATGAGGAAGATCTCATGTATGACTATTGCAGTATACCCCCTGGGGCATACTTTATTCTCATTGTCAAACCTTATTTTTTCTCTCTTTTATTTTATTAATTGCGGTAACAGGAATATTACAAAAAAATTATCTATTTATTTACTCTGTATGATAATATTTTTTAGGCAAACCAAATAGTAAAATAATTTTTTTTTAAACCGATGGAGGAATAAATAACTGTAGCGCTATTGCTGTCTAATTTTGCTATGTGATTTGGCCGGTTCTACTTCTACATTGTTTCATCATTTTCTCCCCTCAACAATTTTCCCCTTTTGCTATTCAAAAAAAAAAAAAAAAATCCTCCTTTGAAGGGTTTTAGAATTCGTACTTGATTTAACGTATGATATTTCTTAGAAAAATGATCTTTAATTCTTTATTGATACAAACCACGTGTACGAGGAGTTTTACAAGAAGAAAACAACTGTATACAGAAGGTCTATGTCAAAATTTAGAAACTACCATGTTCGAGTTTGGATCTTCTCACCACAAAATCTCTCACCGCCTTACTCACGTGACAGCAGGAGGATGGTGAAGCTAGATAAGGTCACTCGTATCTAACTTCAAAACCTCCCTGCTTCCACGTGTCGCGCGATGGACACACCGGTGAGGGGTGTTGCGTCACCATTATTGGGTTTCTTGAGATTTTTGAGATTCGTAACCAGGATTGATTGCTTTATCCTTGTTAAGCAGATTAAAGCAGGTATTAACGTTCTAATGATGTCTTTCCATTTCGATTATGGCAATAAAGTTCTCATATTCCACGTATCCGTTTACAGTCATCCAGTGTACCATGCAACAGCTGTCAAACACTTGATCAGCACCCAATAGTCACCAAAATATAGTACACGTGTTCAAAAATATTGCCATATTTTATTTTTTAAGATATTATAATTCACATATTACATTGAAAAGTCAAACTTAAATATTGTCATATTTGACTTTTCAAGATATTATAATTTACATTACATTGAAAAGTCAAACTTCAATATTTTTAAGAGAAAGAGTTAAGGGGATGAGATCTCCTCACCGCCAGAACCATCACCTTCTTATCCACCGTCCAATACGTGGCAGCAGGGGAGGTGGTGAGGCTAGATGCAGGTGACCCTCATCTAGCTTTATCACCCTCCCTGCTGCCACGTGTCGAATGGTGGAAAAGAGGGTGATGGTTCCGAAAGTGAAGAGATCCGGTCTCAGAGTTTAATCTTCCAATTTCAATGTCAAACAAACCATACCATGAGATTTGATCATGTGTGAGTGAGACTTTAACCACTGCATAAGGCAATGCACATGGTAACCGTACTATATACATTTACCTTTTTCTTTTATCTGTATAAACTATTGTGCTTCTTAGTTTTCTAAACTAGTCCTTTACGATGTCTTTCTCACTCCAACTCAATTTTTTGATCCCTGGAAATGTTTCTTATCATAGTCAGTTTCCAACCTAAAGGATCTAACATTACTAAAACAAAATCAATGACTAAGGTTTGAATTATTTATGAGCATTAGCCCATGTACAGAGGAGATGTCTTTGGATAAATCATTAATTTTATTCTTATCAGAGTGGGGAAATACTTTCCTACAATAGAGGGCAATGTACTGATGAAATATCTAGTCGAATTGAAATCAGGATGATGTCACGATCTACAAATTAAGCCAATGAAATGACCTATTATGACTCAAAATCGGAAAGGTTCACGAAGCCATCAATACAATATCATAAATGCGTGAAAACTAAGTCATCAATAATAAACCATCTTCGTAAATACAAATCCTTCAATATTCGTCTACAATTCGTAAATGTAAAACTATAAGTAAGGACATGTTTAGTCTCCAATGCAATATTTCAATGTTCAACAACAATCAAATAGTAAATAGTCATCTTCTCTAGATTAACTCCCGCTCATTTCTTTGAAAAAGATGAGAAGATAAAATGGTGAACTCATGTGTGCTCGAGAATTCTTCATATATCAAATAAATAACATTCATATATTTTTCTTAGTGACAGAGGTAAGGTACCAAGAAGGTTCGTACCATCGTAACCTTAGTTTATAATCATGGACTCTTAAGATTTGACCTGCATCATTGCCTATCATGCTTGGATATCATCATGTCATTATTCGTAATCATGGATTCATTTCATCTCATTTAATCATAATACCATGGATTTGCTACTGTTTATGTTGTATCATCACATTACATAATGTTTGGCGTAGCATATGCATTTAATCATCGTTACATGACATAACTTGGTTTAATCATGAGATTTATCTTTGAACATGCTCATACCTTCTTAATCATCAATTAACATGACAATTGGGTTGATGTTGCCCATGGCACGCTTATCATTTTATATATTAAGATGTCTGTCTTTGCACTTAACATTTATTCACCATCATAGTCACAAGATTGCCTTTGTATATGACAATGGTTGATTGTATTCATTCAAAAAGTTTTTGGTTGCTTTTGTCATGCTTTGTGTGTCGTATATCATGTATTATTAATTACCAGTCATGTCATATTCATATTCGTTTGAAAGATTTTTTTTGTTACTTTTGTCATGCTTTGTATATATCACCTACCATGTTTCATTTAGTATCAATCATATGTCAAGTCATATTCATACCTCTATGTAATTACAATACATCCATAAACAATAATCAATGCAACGTGTCATAAATCCTATCATAGTTCCTAACGCACATAAATCAATCATAGTCATTTATCATACCATATCTTGTATTAATAATTCACTTTACCATCATAAGCTTTAAAACCAGCCATCCACACAAAAAGTTATAGATTATCTAAAGGGATTTCTGATCCATTTGAACCGCCACAATCTAAGTTACAGATCTTTAGATACAATTGAAACAGTATTAAGTGGTCAATTAGACTAACCAAATGTTCTACCCATATGTTCCTGAACGTATGACTAGGATACTAAGGCTTACTGTACGTTCTATCCATATGTTCCTAGCATTTGGTTAGATTTCTGAAGTTGACCGTATGTTCTATTCATACGTTTCCAAGGTACAGTTAAGATTCTAAAGCTTACCATAGGTTCTCAACCTATAGTTATTATTCTAAGACTTACCATAAGTTCCTGAATATACCGTTAGGATACTGAAACTTACTATACATCCTACCTGTAAGTTCCCAGCGTATAGTTAGCCTATAAACGTACACAAATGCTTTGACTGTGATTTTTCTATGCGAAATTGATCCAACATCATCTTCTTATTGCCCCAACTAACCCAGTCAGGACTAAAACAATGATTACATGTTCAGAAACCAATTTCTAATAATTGAAGTAACAAATTCCTCTATTACAAGTGACACAAATGTGATTTAAAAAATATATGAGCAAAACCTTTCCCTTGAGTTCTTCACAACCTATCCAATCAGGTGACATAAATTTAAATTTAAACGTTTAACCTCCCCGTTATAAATCTACCCAAAAAAAAAAAAATTTCCATCCTTTTTATAAAAAAATAATAATAAAATAAATTACAGTGGTCGGTGCTGACTATCCAAAGAAAAAGGAGGTAAAAATTGTGTTTCCAAAATCTCTCTTTCTTCTCTCTCTTAACAGTGTTGCTCTCTGCACGTTTCCTTTTTCGGTCTCTCCTTCCTTTTCTTCTTTTAGCCTACGAAATATCTGAAACAAGCTCCAACGAACAGAAAAACCCACCTGAAATTTTCACACAAAGGAAAAGAGTTCGTTGAATTTCGAAAATTTTTCCTTTTTTTTTTTGTTTATGCACCATAATATTTTTTTTTTGCATGAAAATTTATCCTTCACGAAGAACTTATGATTTTATCTCTTATTTTTCTTAGGATAATATTATTTTCGCATGTGTATATGACGCGTTGCATTTATGTTGGGTGTCTTTGATTCGTTGGGGAAAAATAATTATAGTCCAAAAATTTTGATTACATGTACGTTTTTTTGGTGATTGGTGATGAAAAGAGAAGGGAAAGTATGGGCATTGAAGATCAGTGATTTGGGGATCAATGGACGTGGGATTTAGAGCCCGAATCCTTGTTGTTTTGATTGCATTTCTTTGGGTTTTGGGAGCCAACAATTCACATGGAATTCGTCAGTCTGCTGATTCGGATGATGAGATTTCATGGGAAATTCCAGACATAGATGAAGAGAAGGTATGCCAATTTTATGGTAACCTTATTATTTATTGAATGATGTCTCAATATGCATTTTCCAATATCTCTCATTACATAAGTTTATTTATATATTATGATCATCTTTATTATTTTTTTTTATTTTTTGGGTGGAGATATTTTGAGATTTGTTTTAAATGTGAATGAAGAATAGGCTGATTATTTCAAATGCATTTTAGTAAACGTGGGACGTGGTTGATGTTTTCTGGGATGTCCGCGATATTGTTGCTTCATTTGAATATGGTTAAATCTAAATGTAGTTTCACGAGAGACACATTCTGATGTTGTATATTATACGTAAATATTGTAAGTTTTAATAGGAAGTGTGTAGATTCCGCGCTCCACGATAGCAGGTTTTGTCTATGGAGCTGTAGAAGGACTCAGATTTTTCAGGTTTTCTGTTGGCATGAGGAGAACGATAAAAAAACCTGTTAATCAGTGACCTTTTCTTCAACTATACATAAATATGATGAGCCAAGCTACTTAAGTCAATTATTTTTTGCTTGATGCTCGCCAAAGTCACTAGGATATATTGTTGTTTTTAAATATTTCCTGGTTGAAATTAATTCTTTTGTTAGTTCAAGTGGTGAAAGATTGCTAAGATGCATTCATTTATTACCTGGAATTGAAGAATGTGGCTACGTTTAGGAGGAAGCCTTTCTAAGTTATCATGTATCCTGGTGACATGATTTTTGGAAGTGTTTTGTGGTTTTAAGTTGACCCTTTTTTCCTCTCTTTTTCTTTCTTTTTCTTTTTCCTTCTTTTTTTTTTCTTTTTTTTTTCCACACGGGGAAGAAGGGATATGTACTCAATTTTGGTTGGCACAAGCGAAATGACCTTTTCCACTAAGCCTTATTCAAATCCCTGTTTTAAAGTAGACACTTGTTAGTTCTTCAATGCTAACTGTGACCTGATCGTTTATACATATTTACATCACTTATTGACCTAGAATTTCCTACCAAATGTTGTTGAAAACTAACTGCTGGTTGGACCGAGTTGATTTTGCCTAGAAGAAACTCTTTCACCACATATATAGCTTACATATCAAACTGATGGTTACAAGTGTATGGGAGAAGAAAGTAACTTTCAATCTAGCGAATGCAAATGGAAAACAAGAGTTTTTGGATTTGAAATGTTGATTGAAAGTTATTGCTTGTTCACGGTTTTGGAACATGTTCTGGGTACAGGCTGAAGAAGTATGGATTCGTTGTAGAAGAAAAACAATAGAAAGCACCCATGCCAATGCCAATGTGATACTTCTTCCGTCTGAAGCACAATGGGATAGCGGAGATTTGAAATTTGATGGACCTTTAGGGGTCAAAAGAATGATTCAACATATAATTGCTGATTTGCCTCTGCGAAAAAGGCACTTGCTTTTGGAGTGCTTTAGAGAGGAAGCAGTACTACATTATGAATCAAGGAAAGAACTGTTATCCTGGACATGGTTTGGCAAGTGCCAGGAACTATTCTCCAGCTGGTCTAGCATTCCCAGAAGATTTTTAAGAGTTAAAAAGCGTCGACATAGACCTGTGAATCATGCTCGAGCTCAAGGCCCTGTAGCAGCATCTCCAGCACCCTCTTATAAAAAACCTGCTCCTTCTCCTTCTCCTTCTCCGACCCTGAGCCACCGCTCTCAAGCTTTAAAGAATCGCATTAGAGCTCCAGCACCCTCTTATAAAAAACCTGCTCCTTCTCCTTCTCCGACCCTGAGCCACCGCTCTCCAGCTTTAAAGAATCGCATTAGAGCTCCAGCACCATCTCCAAAAGGCAGGGTTCACTCTCCACCTAAAGCCATTGCTCGTCCTCCATCTACACCTCAAAGAGCGGAAGTGATTCCTTCACATCGTAACCATAAAGAGAAACGTTATATTATTGCAGTTTATGTTGTAGGCACCGTGGCTGCATTGGCCCTTATGGCTCTGTTAGTGCTTTGCATTGCCAAAAGAAGAAAAAGGAGTCCTCAAATAGCGGGTCAAAGAGAAGAAGGAAGAGATGAGAAACCTCTTCTCAATTTCTGCTCCAGTGATGTTTCAGCTGGTAATTATTATAATGTACAGAACTTATTCTTTTTGAGTTAAGTTGTAAATGCATTTCATAACATGTGGTTTCATCATGCAGCGTCTTCACAGCAGTCTTGCAGCACAGGAAAACCTGGTGACAAAATTTTAAAGACTACTTCTGCGGTTGATACTCTTTCTGCATCCGCTAATAGTCAAAATTCGATTAAAGTTGAAACTCAGTCATCAGAAGCTAGTACTGATGCCCCTGTAAATGATCCTTCGCTGTTACCATTGCCTCCTGGAAGATCAGCCCCTTCGCCACCTCCGCCTCCTCCACCCAAACCTCCTGCACCACGAGCTCCACCACCACCAAAAGTGGCTAAGCCGCCTCCTAATCCCCCAAAACCTGGTAAATTGGGGCCTTCACCACTGGGGCCTCGACATAAAGGAAGTCATTCTATGGATGATGCAAGTGACTCGAGTGACCCTGATGCTCCCAAAGCAAAGCTAAAGCCATTTTTCTGGGATAAGGTTCAAGCTAATCCAGATCACTCAATGGTTTGGCATGATATCAAGGCTGGATCCTTCCAGTGAGGCTTCTATTTCTCATTTTTAATTGATTTTTTTTTGTATGATATATTGGCGTCTCATACTAATTTTCATGTATACATAAAGTTTTGATTGTATGAGATCCATCTCCTGTTAAACGACTAACTACCTTTTTTTTTCAGGTTTAATGAAGAAATGATGGAGACATTATTTGGTTATGCCCCCGCAGACAAAGGCAAAAATGATAATAGGAAGGATTCATCTTCTCAATCTCCACCCAAGCAAATTCAGATTATTGACCCAAAGAAGGCGCAAAATCTTGCCATTCTTTTGAAGGCACTAAATGTGACAACTGAAGAAATTTGTGATGCACTCAGGGAAGGTAGTGATGTTTACTCAGCTTACCTGCTTTATATCTTTCTCTGGACTTCTTGTATGTGAATTGTGTCTTTGTTGAGAGTGCTTACCCTCCAACTGATGAATGCGTGATAAATTAGAAACTGTTGAACCTAATGACGTGTGAAGGGCACATGCCTCATGGTTCCTTGGTTCTTTTCCATGTTCTCTTACTCTGCTAGTAGGAGCAGCTCGTAGGCTACGGAAAGGGAAAAGACTGTAAAAGTAAATGTAAAATTTTTTATAGTACTTTCTCATAGATAGGCAGGATCTGCAAAAACTTTGTTATACAGTGACTAGTTATAGCAATTGCAGGCGCAACTATAGTTGACTACTTGCTTCTGCAGCCTATTTTTACTTTGTACTGCTACATGACTATGTGATCATGCTGATTTTTGGATTATTTGTATTTAGAATGTGGTTTCATTTAACTTGTATGTCTGCTGTTTTTTTTCCTTTTTATGTATTTATATATCTAGTCTTAGGTTGAAATAATTTGATTTTTTCTTGTTCAATGGAATCAGGAAATGAGCTCCCAGTGGAGCTTATTCAGACTCTACTTAAAATGGCACCAACAACAGAAGAAGAATTAAAGCTGCGTTTGTTCAGTGGCGATGTCTCCCAGCTAGGCCCGGCTGAACGGTTTCTCAAAGTGATGGTTGACATTCCTTTCGCCTTTAAACGTCTGGAAGCATTGCTATTCATGAGTTCTCTTGAGGAGGAAGCTTCTTCTGTTACAGAGGCCTTTGCAACTTTAGAGGTTCGTTATGATATCAACTATACACTAGTGCCTAATTTCATTTACATTTTTTGCTGGTCCTCTGATGAGTCACCAAAGTGATATCTTAATTCTTATGCACCTACTGTAGCATTCGTTTCCTCTGCTAAGCCTGCATTATTGTTATCAGTAATTTCAGTTGTGTGTTCACGAAGTACCCTTGAAAACAGCATAACAAATTTCAGGAGAATAAGTTCAATACGGAATTAGTTTGAAATGTTTCACCTCCTTTCTATGTGAAGTCTCATTTTCCAAGTCTCTCTATTTACAGAATACCTTCTCTCGGCATGTGCAGGCTAAATTTATTCAGTTGATATGCAATGCGTAGATGCAATCAATTATCAGAAGAGTCGAACTAACATGACCTGCTTTGGTTGATTCTTGAAGTTCACTCCTGATTCATTAGGTTAAACCATAAAAAGTATTGATTAATGCAACCTAATGAGTGCAGAGCCATGAAAATATGCTTTTGACAGTTTTTAAAAATTTGCTGATACTTGATGATCAATGTATAGGTCTGCCTATGTCATTATAAACTGAAAATGCTGCATTTGAATGTCTTACTCATCCCATATTAGCTGAAATAAGGGCGTTCCTGGTACACTAGGCTCCTGCATTTTGTACAGGGTTTGGGAGGGGCTGGATCGCTTTGCGATCTGATGTACGCAGTCTTACTCTACACTTTGTGCAAGAGGCTTCTGTAGCTGTTTGTGCAAGATCTAGAAATGGTGTCTAGTCGCGTCTTTATCAATACTTCATTTCTTAGTTTAAGCTTTCTTCAAAAGTCAAGGAGGTTCTGATTGTGCAGAGGAATTCTTCTCATTGTCATTTGCAGGTTGCGTGTAAGGAACTTAGGAATAGCCGGCTTTTCTTGAAACTCCTTGAAGCAGTTCTTAAAACCGGAAACCGCATGAATGATGGCACTTTCCGTGGTGGTGCACAGGCATTCAAGCTGGACACGCTCTTGAAACTATCCGATGTGAAAGGAACAGATGGTAAGACAACACTACTGCACTTCGTTGTTCAGGAAATTGTTCGATCAGAAGGTGTAAGAGCAGCGCGTAGGTTAAGAGAAAGCGAGAGCATGTCGAGCATAAAAACAGAAGACCTTGTGGAAGATTCTTCACAGGAAACAGAGGAGTACCATCGCAATCTCGGCCTACAGGTGGTTTCTGGGCTAAGCAGTGAGCTAGAGAATGTGAAAAAGGCCGCGGTTGTTGATGGTGATATCATAACAGGAACTGTTGCTAAACTTGGGCATTCGCTTCTGAAAACTAAAGAGTTCCTAAACAGCGAGTTGAAGAATACTGAGGAAGCAAGCGAGTTCTGTAATACACTCGCTGGTTTCCTGGATCAAGCTGAAGCTGATATAACAAAGCTGTTGGAAGATGAAAAAAGAATAATGGATATGGTGAGGAATACAGGTGATTACTTCCATGGAAATGCAGGGAAAGATGAAGGATTACGCCTCTTTACTATTGTTCGCGATTTCTTGATTATGTTGGACAAGGTTTGCAGAGAGGTGAGGAACTCCACGAAATGGCCATCAAAGACGACACCTAGAAAAGACTCACAGTCAGGCTCGCCTCAGGAACCGCGCAGTGATTCATTATCAGATATCCGATTACAGTTATTCCCAGCGATCAAGGAGCGACGGATGGATTTCAGTTCAGATGATGAAAGCTGATCTCCATAGTTTTCTATTGAGAAAGGTACTAAATTTGTGCATTACAGAATACATGTGAGCTTTCTTCCAGCTGGCTTTGTGCTGAAACTTGTGTACAATAGATGGCATGTTTGAAATTGGAATTCAAAGACCAAATGGACCTTATGCTTTAGTATGCATACTTTTCCAGTGTTTGAGGGGAAAAAAAGGCATACTTAGTATTATTTAGGTATCATACTATTCAGTTTGCAACCGGCTCACCCTCCCAGACACTAGCGATAACTTTTACTGCCGTTGGGATATACGGGATATGATTGATTGATATGCCACTGAATGAAAATGATTCATATAATAGTTCTGTAAAGTTTGTGGAACTGCATCAGAATGGAAAACAGCCAAACACAATTCTATCTGGTTTACCCTTATACTTGCTTGATATTCTTTAGATTTTCTCTTGATACTCGTTGTCCCTCTACTTCATTGGCATTGTTTTTGGTGCATATTACGTGCAGGTTAAGGCTGAAGTGATGAACTTCAGGAAGAACATTAAGGTAACAGAAGTACTTACGTGCCTAGACGCTGACAATATCCCGTCGCAGACATTTTGTGCGATAGAGGTACCAACTGAGGATAGTAATGGGTATCATCAGCAACTGATATGATTCTTGCAAGTCTTGGTTTGGCTCTCATATGAATTATCCAAGAAAGGGGAGTAATTTTTGTCTTCTAAATGAGATTCAAGTCTGAGAAGATGACCAAAAATTACTGCAAAAGACATGAGAGGTTTGTAACGTTTCAAGATTTTTGTAACATTGCCTAACAAATTTGTGAATACACTTACTTGATAGCGAGTGGAAAAAGTTTCTAACAGCAATTTTTTTACTTCAAACTAGTGGACATCAGTGTAACTTGTACTAAAACAATTATGAAATCTCTTACTTGTATAGGGAAAGATTCTGTACTGACATATATTTGTGGAAAATCTTGGGCTTGCTGTTGTGTTTTCTCAAGTTATGTGTTTTTGTTACCAATTAATGATCACTTCAGTCACCCAAGAATACATGAGAATTCCATTGCTTTCATGTGCACATGTCTGCCGATGTATAAATTCATCATTCATGCAGATTAAAAGAAGTCCAAAGCAAATCAGTAGTACACATCCTTTGGACTTCCTGCATTATTGATTTGCAGAATATATTGCAGTCATACATTAGACCATTAAAAATATAGCACGAATTGAAAGTCTCCTCTTTGTATGTCAGAAATTTACAATCAAAAAATGCATTAGACTTTTGGGGGGGGGGGGGGGGAGGGTGGACAAAGAAAAACGTGCAATTGGTAGAAATGTACCTTTGTATACCAATGTTTCTTCTATCCGTGACTCGTACGAAGGTCAATAGCAATTATAGGAATGAACAAACAACAACAACAACAAATTAAATACTTCCGTCTATGGCAGGGTATGAGAGGCCGGATGTACGCAACTATGCTCATATGTTAGAAACACACAGATGTTGTTTACCAATGACTCATAATGAAAATTGCGCTACTCCACAATATAAGAAGGGCAGCCAATTTAGTGAGTCATTTTGTTTTATTTTATTATAGTCTAAAGTCAAAGAAGGGTATGTTATTGAATCTATTGGAAATGTAAACGAAGGAACAAACAAACAAATTGAGTATTTGGAGGTGCTATTATAATATCATATTATCAACTTAATAAAACTATTAATAAAGAATGAAATTTTCTATCACATTGTGTTACACGTCTTCTACGCACTTAATTAGATAATTGAATTTATATTAAGTTGGTAAAACTTCCCTACACATTGCATAATCTTATTAAATGACATAAAAATATGATAGACAATGCGACAAAATAGTTTGCCATAAAATAATACACGAACTTTTATCTTCACAGTAATTGAAAGTTTTATTAGACTTAAGGTCAACTTCAAAAACAAAGATTCATCTCATATAATGGTTATAGATTCATATACAAAACTTCTGTCCCCATCACATGTAATAAAACCATAGAGTAAAATCAAATCTAAAAACAATTTGACAACATAGTAGGAATTATATATAAAATATCATTGTTGGGATTTTTTTAGCTGCTTTTGACTTTGAAATTGCTTATGTTTTTGGATTAAATTGAAAATGAGAATTTCTAATAAAATTTCATAAAAATCATATTCTTAATCTAAAATCACAAAAATATAACGGTAAAAAGTTTAAAAACATAAAAGATGTCAAGAATCATATATATGTTACACTTCATGTCAACATCAATTCACTAAAACAGGGTACACGTCCTCTAGTGAGTAGGATGGATTCGTACATATAATTTTTGTCTCAGAGCACACGCAATGGAACCATAAAGAATCAAGTAAAATCAAATCAAAGAAAAAATTTGTTGCATGTGCAACAATGAATGATTTATAAAACATCAAATCTTCACAAACGGAAAGATGTAGATCTTGCAAAGAACCATGCTCCTTCCACATATGGAGTCCAGAATAATCGATTCATTATTAAAAGCATCGACATATGATGATTTTAGTTAAATATACCATAAAGTGATTATATCGTGTAGTGGATTTGTATAACTATACTGTATTCATGCATCGTATCTACACCACTGATATAAACTCATTGTCTGGTGTTAATCATTATGTGATTTAGTGGGAATATGAACATGTGACACTTCGTTAGTATTCTTTTTAAAGGGAGATTGGACCCTGAGAAACCCATACGCAAAAAAGACTCAAAAATCAATCTTTCTCTTCCAGAATCTTAAGCCAATGGCTCCAAAGAAGCAAAACCCTCCTCCGAATTCGGGAGAAGAAGTTTCTGAAGAAGAGGATATGGAGGAAGAGGAAGAGGAAGAAGAAGAAGAACAAAAGCAGCCAAAAAAATCCCAACTTTCATCGGAAGAAGAAGAGGAAGAATCTGATGAAGAGGAAGAGGCGCATACTCCGATCAATCATCAAATTCATTTTTCGTCTCAAGATGTTAAAAAGCTCGCAGATGTGGAAGAATCAGAATCTGAAGAAGAAGAAGTATATGATGATGATGACGACAACGAAGAGCCTGGATTGACAAACACAGAATCAGAATATCTACGCTCTCCTACTGCTTCTGATTTCACCATTAGGCCCATTACTTCTACTCCAAAAGGTTCGAAACCAACCTCAAAACGTCCTCTGGATTTCCAAAAGGACAATGGGAAAAAATCTGGAATCAAGAAAAAGGCTAAAACTGGTGAAGAAGATGAGAAAAAGGGAAAATCTGCTGCTTCTCCGGGAAGGATTTGGAGCGAAGAGAAAGAAATCGCGATGCTTCGCGGAATAATTGATTACCAAAAGAAAAAGGGCCCTTTGCGTTCTGTTGATATGGGGGCTTTCCATGAGTTTATCAAAGGAAAGCTTTGGGACGGTGTTTCCCAGAATCAAGTTGGTGATAAAGTTAAAAGGTTTAAAGGTAAACATTTTGCTAATGTCAAGAAGGGTGAGAATGGAGAAGATTTTCATTTTTCGAAGCCTCATGAGAAGAACGTTTTTGATCTTTGTGGACAAATTTGGGGAGGTGTGAATGAGAGTAATCGGATTGTAAATAAGGCAAAGGTTACAAGTAGGAATGGCAAAGCAAGAAAGGGAGGCAATGGAAGCAAAGAGACTATTAAGACTGAAGATAATGTAAAGATCAAAAATTCTGTGAGACGTGAGAAGGAGAATGTTTCTGGTAGTGAATCAATGAATGTGGGTGAAGATGGAAAGAACAGGCGTAAAAAGGGCAGTGTTTCTGGCACTGATTTGATGAATGTGGATGAAGATGGAAAGGAGGACTTGTCAAAGGATCACTCAGACTTGTCAAAGGATCGCCTAAAGGAGGACGAGGAGAGAGATTTATTGACAAAGTTTCCATATTTGAGCAAGTCTATGGATGCCAAGATGGGATCTTTTAAGGATAATATATACTTGATTGGCAGCAAGAAGGCAATGGAATTGGATGAGAGGTGGAAGAAGTTGCAAATTGAGGAGATGGAGTTGGTGGCAAAACGGCTTCATATGCAAGCAGAGCAGACGGAACTGGTATTGGACGCAATAAAGAAGAGCAGAGGTGATTGTCTTTGTCATGGTACCTCACTGTTGATATGTTTGAAATGTTTTGGCTTCATTAGTAGGAATCTTTGATATCTGGGATTTACTTTTTTGCTTAACTAGTCCTGGGAATCTCTAATAGACCTGATTGGTAGTTTTGTCTTCCAAGTTTTTAATTGCTGCAATGTTAACAGGCATGGATTCCAAAACCTTAGTTCTGGTGCCTACCATGATGGCTCCAGTGATATAGAAGATTTTGTTTCATATACTTATGAGAGCATTTTTTGTCTATGAGATGAACGTGTTTTTTGTAAAGATATGTTCTTGCTTTACTTGGTTTAGGATATGAAAGAGCTTGAGAGCTTGCCTATTGCACCATAATTGCAGAACTCTGCAGAATTGTGATGAAGTAATTGTTATATCCATCATATTCTTGAAAGTAACATGCCTCGCTGACCTATAGGACACACTGTATTCTGGCAAGTTTCTTATGTTTGGTACCAAGGCATTGCATATGCAAGCTTGCACCCTGTTGCAGGGCCTTATTTTTTTGGTTGATCAACTGGATTAGTTGGACCAGCTATATAGCTACGATTGTAGGCATCACTAACTCAAGGTCATTAGTGATTAGTTATGGGTAAGGCTTATATTGACATTGCTCCCGCATTGTATTAATGATAATTCTCCTTGTTGCTTTTTCTTCTTTTGCTGAGCGCTGCAGTTCTCTTAATATTAACTATTACTGGATACTGGATGGCTTAACTTTAGCTCGTTTTGCCACTGATTGGTTGCGTTACATGCTATTGTATGAAGAGTGTTGCATTAGAATATTTCTTTGACGACATTCGTGAAATGGACCAATAAAAAGAGGAGAGGATGTGTAAACGCTCACTTTTTTTTTTTACACCTTTCTTCCCCTTTTTTGTCCACATAAGATTGTTTTAAAGATGTATTCCCAAATTCGTGTTCCGAAGCATTGCTCTTGTATGAATGGATTTCTGAAGTATCATGTGTTTCTTCCCCCCCCCCCCCCCCTATTTTGGGGTTGGGGTAAACTGTTTTTCTAATCTATTCTTCTGCCTCATTATTGTGGCTGTTATGTCGAGGGTAAGCTATAGGCTTGCAACCATGTAAACGAAGGATGTCTGCACACTTCCATGTAAACAGACAACGAGAGCCGCCCCAAGACATAGCTCAGTTAGTACTCGGGTTAGGATTTGTTTTAAAAAGTCAAGAGTTCGATTCCAGAGGTTCCACTGTTAGTTTGCAGGAGACACCTTGTGTGAGTCACTGCGTAAGTCCTCACCCAACCTAGAAGGCCACTGGGCTCCTGATTTGCATCATCCACAATGCTCCGTGGAGTTGAGGCGGGGAGAGGCCCTCAGGGCCAGCGGTGTTCTAAATTAGGTGGCGTTTGGTTGGGGATATGGGAATGAGGGAATGGGTTTGGAGGAATCTAAACCCATTCCGGCTGTTTGTTTGGGGTAAATGGAGGAATGAATTTCATTTTGATATCCAACTATTTGGAAATGGATATCGTTTTTTGATATACTAGGCCCCCTTATCTATCAAAATGTGGGAATGGGGAATGGGGGAGCCGCCGGTCAACATCGGTCAACGACGCCGGCCACCGCCGCCGGCCGCCGTCCACCGCCGGCCCGCCTCCAGTCCGCCGGCCGCCGGCCGCCGCCGGCCCGCCTCCAGTCCGCCGCCGCCGGCGACCACTACTCCGACCGGTCACTATTCCCATTCCCATTTTAATACCAAACAACTATCACTTTTAACCCCAAACCCATATCCTCCAAACCCATTCCCTATCATACCCATTCCGATTCTAATTCCGATTCTCAAGTATCAACCAAACGCCACCTTAGATTCACCACTGTCTCTTCATCTTATAGAAAGAAGAAAGAAAGTCCTTTATGTACTACCGACTGACATGGTATGACAAACTAATATACTTATTATTTTAACTGATTGTAACAATTTTAATGCTATTAAAAACGGACTGCATGAATTTAAGAACTATACTTTTTGAGAGGGGGACAGGGTTTTTTTGAGTGGAGAATGCAGCTGGAGTGGGTATTTTTTTTGAGGAAAAGGATCTTTTATTTCATGATAACTCACCAAAACAATACACTGTGCAGCCTGCGAATATATAAACTACATGGTTACAGCATTCTAAAAACTATAGACTAGTGTAAGAATAAGCTGTTAAAAGTCTATATACACGTCGAAGGATTTCAACACGAACCCGCCTAGATGGAGGTAGCTGTTGCACTCGTCCATGTACCGCTTGATTACGCCAGTACCAGATGACACATATCGTCTCCCGGAATAAATAAGGCCAATGAGAGCCTTGTTCCCCAGCATGACGCGAACCCTCCAAGTTCTTCCATACCCACTGTTGGGTAGTTACTGTTTAATAAAAGTGATCAAACATCACGCACTAAATCATCTTAATTTGCCCATGATTATACTCCGCTTCCTGTAATAGCCTAAACTGGACCTCCTTTCTAAGTCCACATCTCCTTCACTCAATATCCTATTTTTTGGTTTCCCCCTTTCCGCTAAAATATAATTCTCCTCCGAAAACAACTGTTGGGAGAAATGTCAAAAACTATCCAAACATGATTTCCAGACGCCGCTCTATGATTTTCATAATACGTTCATTTCTTATTTATCTATTTTTACATGTTCCCGCATTACATTCTCTACACTCAGCTTTTATTGTATATTGTTAATTTCTATTTTAACCACGGTACTGCAAATCATTACTGGGTGCTATTGTCAAATTTATTTCAAAAATATTAATTTCAATAAAACAGGAGGCTTCTTGAACAGAATTGCCTCTAGGATTTTGCATCTGAAGTAAAATTACACTTGATTATATCTGTAATATAAATCTTCTTGTACATATAAGCTGTTATCACTCTGCTTCCATGTCTCACTTAACTGCCTCTAGAAATCCAAAACCTGGTTACTGGTGAGGATTTGCCAGTTGAATATAGAATCTCAAATATATCGATATTGTTGCTTTCTAAAAACATGCACATGTTATATGGAGATACAAACATTTTACAACATCAACTACGTAATTTCGCAGCCATATTCATCCTGTGAATGAAAGCAACGATGTCAGTTCCAAAGATAAAACCAAGAATCCGTCTGCCTTATATATTAATTCTGGTGAAACTTACACAGATCATTTGAACGATTTGCCGACAGATACGCAAGAAGGATAGCAACGATTACAAGGAAGAGAACAATCTGCATTAAGAATAAGCTGTTAGATTGTACC
Source organism: Eustoma russellianum (assembly GCA_036186865.1). NCBI lineage: Eukaryota > Viridiplantae > Streptophyta > Magnoliopsida > Gentianales > Gentianaceae > Eustoma > Eustoma russellianum. Next base: position 493,687 of record AP025045.1, read on the forward strand.
CAAGGTTCATAGTCATTGAGATCATCATGATATGATCTATATCAAGCTAAACACTCACCATGGTGGTATGGTATGCAGGATCAGTCTTCAATATGTATGATTTCCTGGAGGATGTCAAATAGATTAGCTGACTATGAGAAACAAATTCGAGAAGATTTTTCTCTGAACGGCAACTAACCTTCTGTTAAGTAATCCAGATTCCCTGCAAATTTTCATGCTTGCTTCTAGCGTGCTTTTGGTTTTCTTAGCATTGGGATCATTATCATCAACCTACAGAATTAGGATAGCTCCCAGATAAACAATCTCCAACATTTAACGAATGACATTTACTCGAGCTAATTATGCCAGCATAATTCTCTAATTGTGAATACTTTACACACTAACAAATATAGCAACCACCGGACTGAGTTTTGAGATGAAAATTGCTTTCACTTTTCCATACACCTCGTGAGACAACATCTTTATGGACACATTCAGTTTACCGTTGACAGGTAACCAGTGTTTTTTTCCGGTTATATAGGTGAAGAAATGCCCAACAAAGTAGAAATGGTGCATATAACGCAGGGATTGAACCCAAACTTTCATCTTGGACCGTCATTAAAATGGTTTCACATATCACAGATTCATATCACCATTAATGTTGGTATAAAATAGAGATTGATTCATTATTTGAAAGCAAAGATTTAAAAGACACGAGGAAAACTGCTCAAGGAGCATTCTGAATGGGAAGAGACTCTTTGCAATGCTTGGCATTTTATCTGACACCTTGTGTCTTTTCCCAACCATTTTAATCCATCCATCCATTTAACAGAAGAAGAAAAGAGGGGAGAGGGCGGAACAGAATGCAAGAAGCTGCAGAAAATGACAGTACAAGGGCAAGATGAAAAATACAGAGTCAGTGGGTCTTTGTACCTTCGACAGCAACATGGATGAGAAGTCATAAAAAGCACTATAGACGTCTGACATTGTCTTGGTTCTATCAATAACTTTAGCAGTAAGACCTGAGCAGGAGAGGCAAAAATACGACTTCAACAAGATCCCACATAACGCTGAAAAGCATACCAAGAATCCAGCCACCCCCAACAACACTCAAACCCTAGCCTAGAAATGAGGGTGCCTACGAAGATCCCAAATAAGCTAACAGATCCCTAAAGAAGACTTTTAAAGTCCACATAGCCACTTAATTTACTTTGAAGGAACACTATGAATACAGCAAAATTCTAAAAACATGCATGAGTAAGAGCTGTCGAAAAAGAATAGCATGTATTTACCATTTGAAGTAGTTTGAAAAACACTATTGCACACCAAAGTTTGGACAACATGTCATGTTTGATAAGGACGACCAACTGCTATAAACTCACTACGGACTCGTTCATGTAAAAATCAACTGGCATGTCAGAATTTAACCATCACGGCTATTATCAATAAAGGCAGAAAGCAAAAACCATATCACAAGGTCACGATGATCACTTGCAAGACATAATTCGGTGTTACATCAAGAAAATTAGCTTAATACAATCGGAATCCCTTTTTCAGTGGTGATAGGGTCGCACATTGCTGCACTAGTATAGTATAATTGGACATGAAAAGATGAAGGTAGTAGTCTGTCATGAGATCATGTGATTCCAATATTATGAAGAAGAATGTTAAAGCAGCAACAATTTAAACGCACCACGTCTCATTTTCACTACTCCTCTGAAGACTTCAACGTTGTTGTAGCACAAAGCTAGAGTACCAATAGCCATGATCTGACAAGGATACCAAGTATGAAGAAGATGCATATCCACCAAAAGTATATAGTGAAAGATAAGACTCTTGAGAGCTCACTAAAAAAGAATATGCGACTCAAAACTAACTCAAGATTGCGAACCTGTGGGATAGCACAAAACTTGAAGATAACAGGGTCACGCAAAGCAGACATGTATTTAAGGCAATCCTCTATGTGTGATAGGGCATTTGTCACCATGTCATTCAGACATTGTACAGCTTTGACAGAGTTCTCCTCATATTTTAAGTCCTGCAGCAAAAGCATGAAAGGTTCCATAAAGAATAAGTACCAAGCAACGTTCAGCAATCCAACCTACATTGATTCTGTAGTTTCGCAAATCAATATAATGACATAAGGATGTATACGTTCTTAAGAAGCTGGAAAGAATAATTTAAGCGAATCTCTACCTCAAGTTTGTGGACATATTTGCTCCAGATCTCCCGGGGCCAAAACATACGTGACTTTGGAATCTCATTTATGTCCTCCAGATAGTCCCTAATGATGTTTGTTTTCTGCGTTATAAGATATAGTTGCTATCAGAAACCCTGGAGGACAAGGATGACAAACTGGTTGATGCAGAGCAAAGTAATACCTGTAAAAATAAACCCATTGAATTTGATAGAGAGTCTGGGGCCAAATCTTCTTTTCCAGAAACATGGAAAAGTTTTGATAATCCCAGACCGACAAGGCCGGCAACATAGTGACAATATTCATCATAATCATTCACTGTCTCTACCTGTAAGACAGGTCAATACTTGTGAGCACAAGTATATTCTAATTTTTACATATCCATAATTATTGACAGAACTGAACAATCATGTTTTCCCTAGAGCTGAACAGTCATGTTATTCCTAGATCTGAGCATTGCCAAAGTGGATTAGGTAACTGTCATGTTCTAAAAAGCACATACATACTCTTCAAGACAAACAGAAAAAAAGCAGCAAAAATGATTAGAGGTCTAAAAATCGCGGGCATGTGGCTAATGTCACCTGTGACATTACTTGTTTAATATTTCACTAGTCACCAAAGCAAGACCAGGCAGTGTGGGTTCCACCAGTCTTTCTTCTTATATTCTTATTTTCTCTTTTCTATTTTAAAGGGGGGAGGGGGGGGGGGGGGAGGGAGGAAGGGCCCCCGGGAATGAGAAATGATCATAGAAACGGGCAAGCAGTTGAGAAAAAAGAATATAAGAGAAATTCCTAAATTTGCAAACTGTTAGCCGACGACAAATTGTAAAGTGTTTATTGTTGTGTTGACAATTTAGGGTCACTGCTTTCACCAACTCAAACACACGTACAACAGATGTACCTCCTTGCAGATAAACTTTGCCATCCCAGCACCCATTCTCATCGTAATGTCCTCAATTGCCTCTTGGTAACTGGATAAGCACAATTCATTATGCACTCAAACAAAAACCAGATATGAGAGAGAATTCAAGATGAGAACATATATTAGAATGAGCAAATTGTGGTATGTAGCAAATTTAGCATGTCAAATTCTAATAATCTTCTCAAAAAACAGAACATATATTAGAATGAGGAAATTGATGTATATACCTAAAATTATAAACTCCACCCCACCCAACAACAACATTACCCCATTGCCTTACAGGCTCCCGTCTATGGCGGGGTAAGGAGGGGCAGGATGTACGTAACTTTATCCATGTATTGGAAACACACAGAGTTTGTTTTCGGATGACCCATAATGAAAATTACGTCAATTATTGTGTCGACCAATTGCTACTTCACAATATAAGAAGCGCAGACAATTCAGCGAGTCATTTTGCTTTATTCCATCATGTTTTTTTTTGTAGGTCATTCCATCATGTTCCGAAGTCGAAGAAGAGTGTAATTCTTGGAATAAATTCCACCACCAAACATTGGAATAAAAATCCTTGGAAAATGGCCAGGAAAGTAATACATGCACTTGTTTTTCCGTAAAGTTATTATTGTCATTATTACTACTTTTGGTCTAGACAATTACTATTGTTTTACAGTGTATAATATGCATTACATACCATGGGAACAGAACCAGCAATGAAAAAGTTTATAAACAGGAGCTAAACCTGCGGCCAAGCTCCAAGAAAGCAGTAGAGACAAGGTGAAACTGATCCATGAGAACTTTGTAGTCCTTCGTACCACCTGAAGAGCAGGGTTATTTAAAGTTATACCATCCTTTAGGCGAGTCTGGAGTATACAGTACACGAGGTACCACAAGGAGCGTCAACAATGCATATACAACTTACTTATCATCAGTCTAATTATAATAATTAACTTTCTTGACAACCCCCCCCCCCCCCCTCCCCGGGATGGCGGTGATAGGGGAACAGTTACAAACCACTAATAAGTTCAGGGGATTGTAATTGCTGAAAGGAAATGATTTCTTTATTGTTTTTCTACATATTCATTTCAATGATTACCATTAGCATAGTTTCAAAGAAAATCACAACAAAAATGAATTAAGAGAAAGGATATTGATTTTTTTTTTTTTTTGGGGGGGGGGGGGGGGGGTGATACAAGCAAGAAAATCACAATATGAACTAAAAAGTCAGAAATACCAGACTCACATGAGAAATGCCATTCACGATCATATATATATTGATGAAAAGCTATCAAGATGGGCACTTTAACATCTGTGGCAATGCTGGTATCATCCTCTGCCCAATAAGAAGGAAACTAACTTTCAGCTTATTTCTTCAAAGGGACTAGCAAGAATATCTGATCATCACCACAAGGTCAAAGAAACTAGCATCTAGTTCTTGATTTTTACGAATAAATGTTTCAAATGATTTCAGTCTCGTATGAAGTAAAGAGGCTGAGGTCCATACTCCAGATGCCCAACTAGTGTTTTAATAGTTCAATGACTAAGCAAGAAAAGTGCAGTACAGTCTCTTCCGTCCCATACCACGAGCAGCACTACAACAATAGGTACAGGGTACCTCATATAGCCAACATACCTACGGTGTCAAGGCCTCGCAGGACCAGATAAAAGACACATATCTGCAAGACAAAGGACATTTCCCATAAAAAATCCGGAATCAATGGACTATAAAGGCCAGAAAGTAAGAAAAAATTAGCTACTGTTAATAAGTTAGAAGCAATTGGAGGAATTATCAACGGCAAACAAGAAACAACGAAAAAATAAAAAATAAAAATCAGTCAAAATCCGTGATCAGATTAAATGTTACTTTTAACTAATATCATAAATCGATTAGGGGATTCAGATACTTCACATATAAGGTAATAAGGTGGAATCAAACGCATTATTACTACATCTATACGATGAAATTTCGCCAGAGAATCGAAAGAAAAAAAAGCTGTTAACCGTGTAGGCTATCAGATTCGCAATCAAAACCTCGTCTACATACCCGTTTGATTCACTCAATTGGCACAAAATATAAATATGAAGGAAACATAGATGAAATGTCAAACAAGGAAAAGGACATGCGAAACACGTACAGCGTCACGGAGATCAGTGTCAAGCTGTTGAATGACAAGAGCGAAGCTTCTGGAGACCTTATGAAGCATGGAGTAGCAGAATCCCCAGTGCGGCTGCGGCGGAATCTGCTTCTCCGCCTGGCGGAGGGCCAACTTCAGCTTCACCAACGGGTACAAATCGTCCGGATGCTTCAATATCGCCCCCAAACTCCCCATTTTGATCTCAAATTCAAACACAAAATTCAATCTCTCTTAGCAACACAACTACCAATCTGTAGTTATAATATTGAACAACCAAGGGGATCAATGGATTGCAGAGAATTTTTGATTCAGCTTTCTTTATTATGCCTCTTCTAAAATATTAACTATATATATAATGGTAGTGAAGTTAGGTTAGGCCCAGGGGCATAGTCCAGTGGTAAGTGGCAAAGGTGATTGGGGCTAGAACCCCGACGTTCCGAGTTCGAGTCCGTGTGGAGACAATCCTTGTTGAAATATTACAAGGGTTGCCTCTGGGCTGGCTGAGTCTCGTGTGTCCTCTCCCTTTGCAGGGCTGCCGGTGGAGCACATCCCTCGATTTACATCCCACCTGGCTAAGGGGCCTCTGGTACGGGGAGAGTCATTGCATGTGCAACACGGTGGAAATAATTAGTTAGTGATTATTGTAATATTTACTATCAATAATTTCTTTGGTCAATAATATCTCGTCTTTGCAAAGTCAAAACTCCAAATTGAAACTTTTGACTCATTCTAGCTGGTACCATTTTAATGTGTTCCGAAGAAGGGCTGCCGGTGGAGCACATCCCTCGATTTACATTCCACCTGGCTAAGGGGCCTCTGGTACGGGGAGAGTCATTGCATGTGCAACACGGTGGAAATAATTAGTTAGTGATTATTGTAATATTTACTATCAATAATTTCTTTGGTCAATAATATCTCGTCTTTGCAAAGTCAAAACTCCAAATTGAAACTTTTGACTCATTCTAGCTGGTACCATTTTAATGTGTTCCGATTCTTCGGAACAAGAGATGTTTTATTATGTATATATACAGTTATGATTATTTTAATACCGGAATCTTTCTATTTGTTTTTTATTAAATCACTTCACTAGTACACTAGCACAACATATTCATATTTTTCTGTTATATATACAGATACATATAAAGTTGGTGGTCTCACCGAAAGCAAGTTCTTTATCCATTGTGATGGAGGTATTGTTTGATTGTTTCTTACCCTCTCCAGACTCTAATAATAACTTTTGTTGTTGTTGGTATATACTATATATTGTTGTTAATGATATCATGGGATGGAATTTAAGGATAAACCTACGCTTTTGTTAAAAAGAGCACACGTTAAGTGCAGCGTATGTAAAAAAAAATGCAAAACAAAATATTTTCAACAAAAACGATATAAGTTTGCTCTTCAAAAGACGTTTATAAAAGGTTTAAGAGTGTTTGAAATTGGGAAAGGAAAAATAAAAGAGTTTAGTAGGGATCACTTTAAGGAGGCCACCCCATCCCAAATTTTACAATATAATGGTAAATGTATATGTCAAGAAATACGTGGGTATCAAAAATTTTCTCTTTTAGTACATATGTCACATGTCACTTTTGAATTCAAGACATGGTGTCTTCATTATTGACTTTTATATAAAATATAATTACATTGTTTATCATAATTCAAGACATGGTGTCTACACCTAAGACCTCTGATTTAGATTTTCTCAGAGTTCCAAAACTAATGTCCTTAGTTTGATTTTTATAGGACCAAGAAGAAAAACATCTACCTTAAAATAAATAAATAAATTCCCTCAATATATATATATATATATATATATATATATATATATATATATATATATATATATATATATAAAGAGCACCATACTCTTCAGGTGGTAAAATGGTTGGAGTATTTAATATGGCGGTTGACCGGAATATTAGGTCCATGTGCTCCATCCAATTCACAAAAAGCTGTGACAGATTAGGTCCCTTTCCTATAAGCAAAAAATGAAAAATCCCCAACCGATGGATATATGTTTTATACTGAATAGGCTTTTAGAGTCTGACTAAAATACAAATTTATAAGAAATTTATAAGATTTAACATCACATATAAAGCATCGTCTATTTGACTGCGTGTTCGCAACGTTTGAGCTCTCTTCACTGAAGTCAGAAAACACACGTCTGGTATTGCCGTGTTTTATTTGTGGGACTCATTTCCACGCTATTCTTGTATATGGGTAATTATGGCATTTTTGTGGTGCCCAGATATTCTTTTTTTATTTCCCCCCTTCATACAACATTAATCTTCTTCTCCTCTTTTTTTACTTTGAAATACGATAAGAATGAATCAAAATGACTCACTAAATTGACTACGCTTCTTATATTATAAAGTAGCAGTTGATCGATACAAATTGACGTAATTTTCATTATGGGTCATTGAAAAACAACCTTTGTGTGTATCTAACACATGGATATAATTGTGTACATCCGACCTCTCTATATCTTGTCATAAACAAGAATCTTTAAGACAATAGGATAATATTGTTATGGTAGTTTTTGGGATAACGACTTTATGGTTTTAAATAGCCTATTTGTTGACAGTGGACTCTATCGTTTTCTAAAGGCACATAAATACAAGTAAGCATCAAATCGATGTCATACCCTCCTTGATGCTAGATACCGATGTGTGTGTATATGACAACATAGTAACTCGAATACAAAAATATGAAATCTCTAATCTTAAAGTCCCTTATTATTCTACATATAAGAAATTAAAATACTCGGAAGTCCTTTATATAGTGCTTGCTGGTTTAAGAAATACCTATCAAAATCCGCCTCAATAACGGTCAAAGCTGTTGATCCGAAATTCCCATATTGCAGCTATTAAATACCCGAACACAGAAACTTTTGATGCAATTATGCTACTCATGTACTAATTAAATTATGTTATGCAATAGATTAACTTTGATTTAGGGATGGAAAAACATGACTAAAACACGATAATTATCATAATTTGAATCATTTGATTTGAATTCTTTTGTTAAAATTTTCATTAAATTTGACATAATAAGTTACCAACATCAATGCTATATAGCATTTTATACGACATTTATTTTAATCCTCATAAGAGTACTTCCTACTCTAGACCAAATTACAATAAAGTTGTTTTCCTTTTCCTTTCTTTTCAATAGAGTATGAAACATGTACTCTATCATCACCATCCACATTGATCGCATATAAAATTACTCGAAAATTTCAATTAAAATTTCTCACCCCGCCTTTATCATTCATCATGTGATTCTATAATAGTCGTGTTACACATTGCCCACCTACTCCCTTATTATTAACTTGATCGTTGGCACCTTCAAGTAGTGCCAACACATTTATTCGACCCAATGGTCGGCGCTTTTACTGACTGCGATTTGTGGTATTTGGAAAAATGAAAATGATATTGGTATCTTCCACACATACTCCTAAGACTGAGACGATAAAATCTTTCAAAATGAGGGATTTTATCTTTTATTCTAAAAATATCCACTCAAACTTTTTGCAATTTACAACTATTATTATTATTTTGTTTTTTTGGGGACCACAAACCATATATGCATGTAACTATAATTTTGGCAATACATCCTCTTTAATGCTGCTGTAATATGTAATCTGATGTAGCTGGAGACAGATCCCACTTAGCGACAGAAAACCGTAGAAATGCACGGGATACCTTATTTTAGCTTGTGCTTGATGCCAGAATTCATCATGCCCCTGACATGCATTTTTAACTACACGAACGTTGTCTTATTGTTAGTGGGTTCAATGACACACTCTTCTTTGGATCTAAAATATGACAGAATAAAGCAAAATGACTTACTAAATTGATTTACTTTTTATAATGTAAATTAGCAGTCATTGAGACGACGTGACACACTTTCTCTATAGATCATCTGAAAGCATCTCTGTTTCAAGAAATGGGTAAAATTGTGTATATCTTCTTAACCGCCATAAACGGGAGTCAATGAGTAATTTTGTTATAAAAGGAACGTCCAAAAAGTAGAATCCCAAAGTGTGATGTGCCCCATCCCATTGTGTGACGTGGGCCGAAAGAATTTTAAAGAGGTGCAAATTCAGAACCAAAAATGGAATGGTTTATCAAGTATGCAACCTCACAAGAAGTGTGCATTATACCCAGTTTTCCTCTACTTGTATGCTTTGACAAAGCAGAACCTCCTTTCCATATTCGATTCTCACTCTCATTCTTACCAACAGAGGGCGTGTGGAGGACAATAACTACATACCTTTTACAAACAAAACAAGCGTCATTGCCTTCTTTACCGTTGAAATATCACAAATGGTGCATATGAACGTCAACTGCAAAAAGACCAAACCATGTTAAGCATGTGTGTATTTAATACTGCATACATTACTTAATCCACCTTTTTGAATCTTTGTTATACATGTCCATATCTACATTATTGCCTATGCTACTACCATATTCTGTACACAACCAACATCCAGAGTCCCAGACATGACCACCTTGTCCGCTTCATAAATGCCCTATATTCAAGTTTTTGAGAACTTTATGTTCGCTCAAGTCACCTAACAAACCTCTCCAACTAACAACCCTCCTTAACTCATACTCCCTCCATCCCAAAAATATTGCCACAGTTGACTTTTCAATGTAGAGTAAAATGCATTACGTTGAAAAATCAACTTTGAAAATATTTCTAGGACAAACAAATTATAATATAACATCCTTATCCATTCTTCTATATATGTACGCTAATCCTATATTGTAAAACTCCCACGTATTAGAACTTATCGGTCATACCATACCAAAGGAGAAGCTATTCCTCCTATTGTTGCTTAACATCCTCCACTTTTAGTTGACCTAATGTACAGCTTCTTTCTTTTGTAATTTAATTTTATAGATAAACCAAAAAGACAGCTTTGCAAGAATAGTAACCTAAACTGCAACATGAAGCTTGACGATATAGACGGCTTACAGTTGACTATCCGTTGACCTAATGTATAGCTTCAAAGTTTGAATAGTGAATATCTTCTCTAAGTAGTAGTTGCTTACTGATTTACTGGAGTGTTTTGATGTACTTAGATTTGTAGTAAGAGTTATATGCTGTGTATGATCTGAATTTTCCAGCATTCATGAAAATTATATCCACATCAAAGAAAAAGGAAAAATTTTGACCTCCACATATAGCACTTCCATAAGACTCAAAGTTTGTAATTCACCGACCACCTAGTCTTCTCTCATTTAAATACAGCAAAAACCACATAATACTTAAAACATAATCAACATCAATAACAGCATTCTTCTACCCAGGGCTGTGATGATAATATTATGAAGGTTCTGTGTGTATGTCTGCACGGCCAGAAAAGAAGCACCACCCAAAATACAATGAACAGTAAGTGAAAGAGGAAACCCCCACAACTAGTTACTTGTTATGACCCGTGATTTGACAAAAAAAAAGAAGAAGAAGAAGAAAATAAAAATTATATGTAGTGATTATCTTAAGAGTTATGATTAGTATTGGATACATGTGATAGAGTTGGACTAGGAAATTATGATAAGAACAATTTAAATGGAAAAGAAAACTTATATCTACTAGGAATATTATTAAACCTAAATACTACCCATCTTTATCTATATATACTACCCTAAGATGCAACCCTAATCCACCCAATGTTTCCCCTAATTCAGCCGCCTCCTTGCTGCAACGAACATCAGCTTTTATTTGTTTTCTTCACCAATTTCGGTAGCCTGCATTACTGTTTTTTTTTTTTTTTTTTTTTTTTCTCTCCACAGCCAAATCACGCCGACATGACATCCCCCAGCCAACATGCTACCTTCCTCTTCCAAATTCTCACAAATTCCCCCAGGAGGCTGCCTTTTTCCCATTAATATTTTGTGCACCAGCAACCAAAAAAAAAAGGTGGTTGATATTATGTTGTTATATATGTATGTATACACACATATATGCACCACTTATCACATCATAATTCTTCCATCATATTCATTATTCAACTGGCCGACCTAGTCACCCCCAATAAATTCATACGGCCGCCATCAATAGGAGGAAAGAGGGGCCAAAGTCCTCCCTGTTCAACCCCGATTCTTCACATGTATCGTATAATCGAGACACAAGGCAAGTATCTTTGCTAAATTTGCTATGTTCTTCTAACGTTATAATGCTATTTTCATATGAAAACCGGATCATGTATGGTTTAATTGTGAGTGAATAGATGAATGTATATACATACACGAATATATACATATAGATATATAAGTATTTGTGCGGTGGGCGTCAGAGCACGGACGTCTTATTTATGGATGCTTCATTTGTAAATTTTAGATGTATAAAAGTAATATCTATATACATATATTTAGGTTGCCGATTTAAATATATAAATATGAGTTTGGAATCGTAGTTTCAGATCAATATGTTGGAGGAATCGAAAGATTGCTGTAATGCGTTGAACTGAAGCTTTGTTGAATATATATATATATATATATATATATATATATATATATATATATATATATATATATATATATATATATATATATATATAGAATAAAGATTGCACAGTGGCTATTTTCATATATGCATGAACGAAATTTTTGGTATATGCATGAAGGAATCTGAAAGTTGGTGAAATTTAAAGTTGTTGCCACCATTTGTGAAATTTGACTGCTGTCCTTAAGGACAATGGCCAAGTAAGGAGAATAGTTTATTTATATATGTATATATAATAGTAAAAGGGAATTATATGGAAATGTTGTATTTTTTTCCCTCCTTTTTCTTTTGGCGCTTATTTGTTTAAGACTTGAGGTTCACTATCCATTCATGGACAGTGGCCATAACGTGGCGCACAATATATATTAACCTATTGTTTTGTGAGTATAAAATAAAGTATTAATGTTGTATTGTTACGAGTATAAGTTGACATTATGAGAAAAATTGTGTTAATGGAACAAAAAGAGGTTTATGACATGTTGGTATAACAAATAGGAAGGTGAGTAAACCGTTTTTATGGAAATTAAGGATATATGTATATATACATATATATACACACACACATGTTGGTATAACAAATAGGAAAAAAAAAATAGAAAGCTATGAACTAATTATTTTAAGTAAGTCAAAATAACCTTTATTATTAGTATTGATTTTATATTACAATTGTTTAGATTCGAGCTTAGAGGAGAAGGAGGTTAATTCGTCAAAAAGGTAGGTGCCTCTTCCCCCTCAAACGAGTATGATTCATGCATGCTTTGATGGTATACTAATGTGTTTTGTTGTTTTTAATTGCTTATGTTTTCGTTGTTTTATTTGTTTAAGTTGTAAATTTTATTTCGTTGTTTTTAGTTGTTTAAGTTATACATTTTGTATATATTGGAAAGCATGAGATATATTGTTTATGGCTGCTATGTGCGTGTATGTGTGTGAAATTGGTGGTATGATTGAATCGAAAACAAAATAACCTTAAAGAATTGGGAAAAAAAGGGGGGGCTTTTACATTAGGAGCCTTTAAAAAGTTGTGTGTTGGCCTTAGAATAGGTTCCTATAGACTGGAAATAGGAGAAAATGGGGGTTGGGATCGACAAAAAAGAAACAAATCACAGCGCGGGTTGCCACGGGTGGAACATCCAATTTAATGAATAAATAAACAATTAAATTTAAGCAGAGAACAGGCCGGCCAACGGACCGGGTCGACTGGCCAGCGGGTCGGACCGAAGGCGGCCCATCAACCTCTCAAAGAAAATGTATCGGGTCTGACGGATCAGGCCGGGGAAATATAATTAAATACCAATAAGAATATCCAAATAAATTCAAGAAAATATAAAAGGTTAAAAATATTAAATTATATTCACTTAATTTCTGAAGTTCGGTAATTTTAAGTAATTAAAAATTAATAGTAATAAATATAATTAAGTAAGGAAAACATAGGGAAAATTAGTGGAAAATTCTAGTAAATTAATACAAGTTAAGGAAAAATAAGGGGGATGCTAAATAATAACTTTCCAATATTCGAAAAATTTATGAAACCAAATGTTGAGTGCCGGAGATGGTGAGGATGGGCGTACGGGCCCCATACGATTTTGTTGTTGCATTCATGGCACGTGCATTGCATTTGGAGCGGGTTGAGATGTACGGGTCTCAGACGCTCGAGTGGGTGGATCATGGTGTACGGGCCATGGGCATCGGTTAAGGTGGATCGTGGTGTACGGGCCACGGGCATCGGTCAGGGTGGATTGTAGTGTACGGGCTACAGGCATCCAGTCAATCCCGGGATCATGCATTGCATATAGGTCTAGGGCATATTGCATGACATGATTCTTGTTGCGTGTGACACGTTAATTGAGCATGCATCACGTACTTGCGCATTTTTATGTGGAGTGCTTTACTTACCGCATTTACTTTATCTTATGCATGTTCTCTTATATTTATGTGCTATTTGTTATATCATGATTATGTGCTATGTGGCTATATCATTTCGGTATGTACGTGTTGTATTTGTTTGAGGCGGGCATCTACTGGGTGATTTCTGTCACTCACCCCTACTTCCCAGGTGAACCGGATGAGGACTACGAGCACATCTTCATTGAGGACGGGGCGGACATAGCAGAGTGGGCTGGTTGAGAGCTGCGGCTAGGATATGAGGGGAGGCTGCAGCTGTTAGGTTCCTATTAGATTTTGAGGATTTCCACACACTACTTTACTATTCTATTTCTAGAGTCTTTATTCAGTAATGTAATGACGATTAATGGAGTTTAATTTAAGTTATGATTTACGTTTCCGCGAGAAAAATTTCTACATTATTTCTGACGTGTAAGAGATTGATTCGACGCCTTGTATTCTCCTCAGCGAGATACGGCGGGTGCACTGTTCCCGATGCTAGGGTTCGGGAGCGGGGCGCTACAGGTGGTATCAGAGCCGAGGTTTCAGATCCGCCTCGGAAACGCAGGATTAATTAGAACACTTAGACATAAGCTACGATTTTACCCCTAATAAACAAAGTAGACTTAAGATACGATCTTAGACCTAGGTTATGATCGGGTTATGGGAGGTGTGTGCCGATGGTGAGCTTTCCTTGTCTAACTATCGATTTATCAGCGCTCAACCTTTCAATTTATTATTGACTAACGCGATTTCTTCTCATGAACTCTGGTAACAGGAAATGCCTCCACGACGTGAGCCAGCTGGAAACGGTGGTGAGAACCACCAGAATCAGTCACCATGACCAACGTCTTAGCACAGCGGCACCAGCTACTAAACTAACATGCACCGCCTCCACCACCATCGCACTCGGACCTGAGATTCTTCGACAAGGAGATGCGAAGGAGTGATGGCACAGCACAACTGACACCGCCGATCTTTTGGATCTAATTGCAAAATGAGTTTAAGGAGTACTACGTGTTCGATAGTGCGATCTTTCAGAGTATGGTTCTAGATCTACGTCGGAAGCATAAATTTAGGCTATGATCTTAGAAATTAAGTTACGATTTTGCCCTTAAGTCACGATCTTAGAAATAAGTATCGATTTTTCATCGTAAGCAGTGATTATATATTGGGAATGCCCTTGAAAAAAAAAAAAAAAAAAACGTGACCTTAGAAATTAAGTGATGATCCTACCCGTATGTTACGATTTTAGACATAAGCGACGATCTTGATTAAGAGTTGATCTTCAACTTAAGCATTAATTTAGTCATAAACGATCATTATATACTACGTATGATTGTAACTAAGAAGTGATATTAGACATAAGCGATGATTTGAACATAAGCACTGATCTTAGTCATTAGCTATGATCATATTCTAAGCATTGAACTTAGAAATAGGTAATGATTTTAGACGTAAGGAATGATGATACCGAGTACCGATTCTAGAAATAAGTCACGACGTTAGATCTAAGTGATGATCGGAAAAGGGATATGCCCACGTATACCGAGGGCACTCCATACAACTCTAAATTATTTACCTTAGTATAAATTACAACCATCTGTATAACTCCATAGGTCCGATCCCTGCAAACCTGGTATCACTGTGATAAAGGAAGCGGGTTCACGCAGTTACCTCAACAGTAGTGTCGGAACGCGACTAGGTCTGAGTTGGGATCGTAGTTCTTAAGGAATGATTTGTAGTAAAATTATGGTAATTAAGAAACGATTTAGTAGCGTTATGACCAGTAGATCTTAGCAAAGAATACCGTACGAAGTGGTTTATATTTATGATTAAGACGTTGAATTTTAGAGTATCAAATAAGCCAAAGATATTAGTCGAATTAGGGATATTGATTGATAGTGATAAGCGAGCATCACTAAAACGAGTACAATGGAAAAGAATGATGTACCTTCAAATAATTAGCACTACATGAACCTTTTTCTTCTGTTTGCAACTTAACCAAAAACAGTTCCATACACATATCTCGTATACTAGACTGTGATGATATCTCCGAAGAAGTAAGGGTATGATCATAAGATTGATTTTGAAGACCTAGTTTTATATTAAGGGAAAGTGATTATTAACGAATTGGAGGACTTGATGGATATTTTAGACGGTCATATAACTAAGAGATGGATCATATATGATGAATTTAAGAATACGACATTGTAGATTGCAAAAAAAAAAAAGTTGAATGATACACGTCAGGTGGTATAAAATAGAAGCTTACAAGTTGTAATCATAGATAATTAAGTTAAAGATTGTAGTACACCTAAGAAATGATTTTAGAAGGTTGCAGAGGACAGTAGATATAAGTACGAGATCAATGATGATTGTGCTATAAAATCCTAGTATGATGACAATACCCTTAAGTTGATCCTGATCTTAAATAAGCGGAGAATAACGGACTCAGAAATTTTCTTGTTAGTATAGAAGGAATGATTTGGAGGCCTGAGCCTTGATAAGAAAGTGAATGGTTAACGTATCGGAATACACAATGGGGAGTTTAGCATGGTCATTATCTAGGTAAATGAATTAAGTAGAACTACACTAAGTCATTGATTATGACATACACAAGTTTCGAGGACGAAACTTATTGTAAGAGGGGAAGAATGTTATGACCCGTGATTTGACAAAAAAAAAGAAGAAGAAGAAGAAAATAAAAATTATATGTAGTGATTATCTTAAGAGTTATGATTAGTATTGGATACATGTGATAGAGTTGGACTAGGAAATTATGATAAGAACAATTTAAATGGAAAAGAAAACTTATATCTACTAGGAATATTATTAAACCTAAATACTACCCATCTTTATCTATATATACTACCCTAAGATGCAACCCTAATCCACCCAATGTTTCCCCTAATTCAGCCGCCTCCTTGCTGCAACGAACATCAGCTTTTATTTGTTTTCTTCACCAATTTCGGTAGCCTGCATTACTGTTTTTCTTTTTTTTTTTTTTTTTCTCTCCACAGCCAAATCACGCCGACATGACATCCCCCAGCCAACATGCTACCTTCCTCTTCCAAATTCTCACAAATTCCCCCAGGAGGCTGCCTTTTTCCCATTAATATTTTGTGCACCAGCAACCAAAAAAAAAAGGTGGTTGATATTATGTTGTTATATATGTATGTATACACACATATATGCACCACTTATCACATCATAATTCTTCCATCATATTCATTATTCAACTGGCCGACCTAGTCACCCCCAATAAATTCATACGGCCGCCATCAATAGGAGGAAAGAGGGGCCAAAGTCCTCCCTGTTCAACCCCGATTCTTCACATGTATCGTATAATCGAGACACAAGGCAAGTATCTTTGCTAAATTTGCTATGTTCTTCTAACGTTATAATGCTATTTTCATATGAAAACCGGATCATGTATGGTTTAATTGTGAGTGAATAGATGAATGTATATACATACACGAATATATACATATAGATATATAAGTATTTGTGCGGTGGGCGTCAGAGCACGGACGTCTTATTTATGGATGCTTCATTTGTAAATTTTAGATGTATAAAAGTAATATCTATATACATATATTTAGGTTGCCGATTTAAATATATAAATATGAGTTTGGAATCGTAGTTTCAGATCAATATGTTGGAGGAATCGAAAGATTGCTGTAATGCGTTGAACTGAAGCTTTGTTGAATATATATATATATATATATATATATATATATATATATATATATATATATAGAATAAAGATTGCACAGTGGCTATTTTCATATATGCATGAACGAAATTTTTGGTATATGCATGAAGGAATCTGAAAGTTGGTGAAATTTAAAGTTGTTGCCACCATTTGTGAAATTTGACTGCTGTCCTTAAGGACAATGGCCAAGTAAGGAGAATAGTTTATTTATATATGTATATATAATAGTAAAAGGGAATTATATGGAAATGTTGTATTTTTTTCCCTCCTTTTTCTTTTGGCGCTTATTTGTTTAAGACTTGAGGTTCACTATCCATTCATGGACAGTGGCCATAACGTGGCGCACAATATATATTAACCTATTGTTTTGTGAGTATAAAATAAAGTATTAATGTTGTATTGTTACGAGTATAAGTTGACATTATGAGAAAAATTGTGTTAATGGAACAAAAAGAGGTTTATGACATGTTGGTATAACAAATAGGAAGGTGAGTAAACCGTTTTTATGGAAATTAAGGATATATGTATATATACATATATATACACACACACATGTTGGTATAACAAATAGGAAAAAAAAAATAGAAAGCTATGAACTAATTATTTTAAGTAAGTCAAAATAACCTTTATTATTAGTATTGATTTTATATTACAATTGTTTAGATTCGAGCTTAGAGGAGAAGGAGGTTAATTCGTCAAAAAGGTAGGTGCCTCTTCCCCCTCAAACGAGTATGATTCATGCATGCTTTGATGGTATACTAATGTGTTTTGTTGTTTTTAATTGCTTATGTTTTCGTTGTTTTATTTGTTTAAGTTGTAAATTTTATTTCGTTGTTTTTAGTTGTTTAAGTTATACATTTTGTATATATTGGAAAGCATGAGATATATTGTTTATGGCTGCTATGTGCGTGTATGTGTGTGAAATTGGTGGTATGATTGAATCGAAAACAAAATAACCTTAAAGAATTGGGAAAAAAAGGGGGGGCTTTTACATTAGGAGCCTTTAAAAAGTTGTGTGTTGGCCTTAGAATAGGTTCCTATAGACTGGAAATAGGAGAAAATGGGGGTTGGGATCGACAAAAAAGAAACAAATCACAGCGCGGGTTGCCACGGGTGGAACATCCAATTTAATGAATAAATAAACAATTAAATTTAAGCAGAGAACAGGCCGGCCAACGGACCGGGTCGACTGGCCAGCGGGTCGGACCGAAGGCGGCCCATCAACCTCTCAAAGAAAATGTATCGGGTCTGACGGATCAGGCCGGGGAAATATAATTAAATACCAATAAGAATATCCAAATAAATTCAAGAAAATATAAAAGGTTAAAAATATTAAATTATATTCACTTAATTTCTGAAGTTCGGTAATTTTAAGTAATTAAAAATTAATAGTAATAAATATAATTAAGTAAGGAAAACATAGGGAAAATTAGTGGAAAATTCTAGTAAATTAATACAAGTTAAGGAAAAATAAGGGGGATGCTAAATAATAACTTTCCAATATTCGAAAAATTTATGAAACCAAATGTTGAGTGCCGGAGATGGTGAGGATGGGCGTACGGGCCCCATACGATTTTGTTGTTGCATTCATGGCACGTGCATTGCATTTGGAGCGGGTTGAGATGTACGGGTCTCAGACGCTCGAGTGGGTGGATCATGGTGTACGGGCCATGGGCATCGGTTAAGGTGGATCGTGGTGTACGGGCCACGGGCATCGGTCAGGGTGGATTGTAGTGTACGGGCTACAGGCATCCAGTCAATCCCGGGATCATGCATTGCATATAGGTCTAGGGCATATTGCATGACATGATTCTTGTTGCGTGTGACACGTTAATTGAGCATGCATCACGTACTTGCGCATTTTTATGTGGAGTGCTTTACTTACCGCATTTACTTTATCTTATGCATGTTCTCTTATATTTATGTGCTATTTGTTATATCATGATTATGTGCTATGTGGCTATATCATTTCGGTATGTACGTGTTGTATTTGTTTGAGGCGGGCATCTACTGGGTGATTTCTGTCACTCACCCCTACTTCCCAGGTGAACCGGATGAGGACTACGAGCACATCTTCATTGAGGACGGGGCGGACATAGCAGAGTGGGCTGGTTGAGAGCTGCGGCTAGGATATGAGGGGAGGCTGCAGCTGTTAGGTTCCTATTAGATTTTGAGGATTTCCACACACTACTTTACTATTCTATTTCTAGAGTCTTTATTCAGTAATGTAATGACGATTAATGGAGTTTAATTTAAGTTATGATTTACGTTTCCGCGAGAAAAATTTCTACATTATTTCTGACGTGTAAGAGATTGATTCGACGCCTTGTATTCTCCTCAGCGAGATACGGCGGGTGCACTGTTCCCGATGCTAGGGTTCGGGAGCGGGGCGCTACATTACTTCACTAAAAAGCATAAAATTTGCCCATACTTTGCTTTTCCTTAAGATACAATTCTAGTAGGTAATCCTTCTCTTGCCTTGTTTGATATATAGGAAACAAAACACAACACAGTACTATAGTACATCAAAATTAATATATGCTTCCAACTCTCCGGAATCGAGACAATAGTAATAACCAAGTCTATATGCATATCTGCTGAGCCCGAAAGAAAGCAGCATCTGAATTTTATGAACATTTAAGCCAAGGGAACATACAACTAGCTTCACCACTAAAAATACACTAGAATTGCTCTGACTGGACATGTCATATAAACTAGCATGATTCGCAAGAGTCTAAGTTGACTTGAATCATCTAACCTGGTATTCTAGCTGACGCTGAAGTTGATGAAAGAAGAAGCAGTAATTGACAGTCAAAGAGACTTAAGCTCCAAATCTGCTGCTTCCCCTACGACCACGAATAGACTTACCTGGTTCTCCACTCTTACTCTGCTTTTCCAGAGGAAAACACAAACAAACAATTTGCTCAGTTTTATTGCGTTCTGTGTTGAAAAAAGTGCTTTTTTCTTCCATAACAGACAGAATGGAGCAAGCACCTGAGACTGTGTTACTGTGGGCGGCTTTCTTATGTAGGGCCTCTGAGCTTGCTTCTTTTCTCTTGCTTTTAACTTGGTCAGGCTGGGTCTGTAAAGGATTATTGTCCGACCAATCTTACCAACTAACACAGATCCTGTTCCCTCCTCCAAATGCTTCACAACGTCCTCCATCTCACCGGGGCAGGAGTTGTGTATTTTGAGCTGCAAAAGTGCAACGAAGGACATTAATCATAAGGCTAGCCACAAACTTTCACCACTTGAAATGCATATGAGATGAGGAGCCAGTCAAACAAAAATATTAATAGCCAAGCATTGCTGGTGATACAGGTAGGTCTTTACACAATTAAAAAAAAAAAAAGGCAGAGTGATACTGAAATATGACAAGTCAATTAAGCTCTCATAAATCGTTCCACAGACATAGCTCATAAAAACTTCTAAAACACAAAATCCATCTGTTTCACTTCCTGAAAAGGCAAAGGAGTACGAGTTCGTCTTACTGCATGATTAATGCTTCACCCAGTACTCAAGCATGCAAACCTGATCAGCAGCAGAAACGTTGGTGCTATATTTGATGTTTAATCAACGATGTTTTATTGTACAACAGTGAAAATCAAACAAATTTGCATAATAGGTCTATATTGGTGATAAAGCTGGATTGTCTTTCAAACCAAAAAATAATCTGGATAAAAAATATGCAGAATTTGTTGCCGTAAACTTGCAAGAATCAGCAACGTTAGAGACTTTGTTTGTTATTCCAGAAAAAACCTTCCGACGCTCAAGTCAGTTATGAGTTTATTCATGCTTGGCATTTGATGTATGCTGGAATTTAGAGAAACCTGTCTCTTTGTAGGAATTTTTAGTGGTTCGAGAAGAATTTCATTGATTTTGTCTGAACATGCCTTCTGTTGGATGCTGTTAATTCCTTTTGTACTTTTTGGCTGATCAATGCATGTTTAAGGCCGTCTAGTGCTGTCACGTGTTTTGTCTTGCGTATGCATGGCTATCAAGTGTCAATGAACTGGCTCCACGTGTTGCTGTGCGTGGTGAAGCTGCTTGCATGGCCAAGCTAACTTGACAGGCCTTGTGTGCCAGGGACCCGACCGTCCTCATAGCTATGGCCGAGGTGATGGGTATGGCTGAAGTGACTAGCTTTAATGTAGATTTCTAAATATAACTTGATCGGGACGATCTAATTGCTGAGGACGACCTGAGATCTACGCCGATGTCTGAGGAGGCGTCTTGCGTCCTTTGGGCAGCGTTGACCTGACTGTGTGCTTAGGCATGCATAGCCAATGTGAACCTTGGATGGCCTACTTCCCTATGCAGTCAGGTTGTGTCGACTGTGGAGAGCCGAGTTGCTTGTACATGTAACTTTCGGAGCATGCTTTTTGTCTCATCAGATGCCCCAGATCACCCTTATTGGCTTAAATGATGAGGCTGATCTTTTGATAACGGACAATTCTCCTGACCATTCCACTGCTTCATGCCTCATAAGTGTTAGCTCTTGGTTTGGTGTCTATGAGGCGGTAACGATGAGATTCCCTGGCGCTGGTTTCAGAGCAGTTATGACCGCTAATGTATTAATCTACCGATGCACGTTTCTTATGACACGTTGAATTTCCAGGAGCGTGAATCCCAATTGAGATCATTTTATCCCAAAAATTCAAAGGTACATCCCACTCCTTCCCCTTTCTCTTTCATTTTCACTTTCTGCAATTTTCTTTTTCTCTCCTGCAAAATTTCTATGGCCCTTAACCACGTCGTCCGTTCATTTTCTTTGAGCTTCCGTTCATCTCCCTTGAGGCATAAGTATAGGTGACTTATGCTTCTGTGCAGTCAGATGATATCGACTGTGGAGAGGTGAACTGGTTGTACTTATAGCTTTCAGAACGCTGGTTTTGTCCTCATCGTAAGTATTGGGGCGTGCCCGGGACATTGTTAGTGACCGAGAGTGGCATTATAAAGTATGTGAAAAATATAACGACACCACCGTCTGCTGAAGCGGAATTCCAACTAAATGGCAATAAAACATAAAGTGATATAACAATACCTGAATGTTTCAATTTATTTCCGAAAGGAGCGAGAGATTACCTTGAGAAGCTCATTGGCCTCGAGAGTTTCGATTAATGCCGCGATAACATGGTTGGTGACGCCGGATTTCCCCACCTGCTGAGATTTGAGCTTCTTCCCAAGGCTGTGAGCATATGAAGCCAACTCTTTCTTCTCTTTCACGCTTAAATTCGGCTTACTCATTGATTCCCGATTAGGATTCGCTTCCACATTTCGTTCCAAAACCTCTTCTAAACCCTCTCTAACAATCGCACTTCCAAATTCATCGTCGTCGCTTGAAATTTCTCCGTCGGAATCAGTCTCTGAGTCAACAATTTCGGGGAGGTCCAAAGTGGTATTAGTGCTGTAGAGACGGGTGGGGGAGAAGGAGAGAAGAAGGGGAGGGCAAGTAGAGAAGGAAGAGGATAGTGATGTAGAGGAAGTTTGGAAAGTCGATTTCGTGTAGGCTGAATGGTGAAGGGATTTTTGTTTGAAGAAAGCAAAAGGGAGGAGTGGCGCCGCCGTGGGACGGGGAAGGAAACGTTGGATTGACATGAGAAATTGGAGGAGGAAGAGGACGATGATTGTTTTGGCCTAGATAAGCCTATTTGGAATTTACTGTAGGACCACCAATGAACTAAACAATACAGTAGTACGTATTCGGTTCGTAAAATAGTTCATTTGTAATGCACATAAGTTTGAATCGTTGAGCAATTTATAAGACAATTTGGTTGGCTTGAATGTCATTCAATGTAATCAATTATTATCGAGAATACAAATACATATATTATATTCGACATTTTTCATTGCAGAAGTGATCAAGTGTTAATTATGTATTGTGATTAGGGATGTAAATGAATCAATCCGTTCGGTTGTTCGGCTCGTTTGATTCGGGTTCGAGCTCGAGCTCGGCTCGGATAAAAGGTTAATGAACAGAGCTTGAACACCTTTTTCTGTTCGAGTTCGGTAAGTGGCACCGTTCGTTTAAGGTGTTCGGCTCGTTAATGTTGTTCGTTGAGTTAAACAAACCAAGCTTGAACAAGTAAATATGTTCGCTGAAATAAATGAACAAGCTCGGCTCGTTCGCTAAGTTAAATGAACAGAGCTTGAACAACACAATGCTCGGTTCGTTCGACTCGTTTACCGCCCTAATTGTGATTTATATGGGACCATGAGTAATTTTGTTTTTAGGCGTAAATTTGTTTATGACGATTATGCAGTTTTAAAATAAAATTGATTTTAAATGTGTTTTGAATTGGTCAAGAATAATGAGTCGATCTTAAGCAATTCTGGAATTATTTCAAACAAAGATGAGAAATAAACTTCAAACTATCTATTCTAATTTTCTACGAAAATCATCTG
This sequence comes from Eustoma russellianum, assembly GCA_036186865.1. Taxonomy (NCBI): domain Eukaryota; kingdom Viridiplantae; phylum Streptophyta; class Magnoliopsida; order Gentianales; family Gentianaceae; genus Eustoma; species Eustoma russellianum. The sequence goes on from AP025045.1 coordinate 517,433, forward strand.
ATATGAATAAATATAATTTTCTTTATATATTTTTATAAGAATTTGGAACACTTTTCACAAAAAGATAGACTTGGAAAGCAACCTGCCTATGTGCAACTACTGCTAAAACAAGTAGTAATCGACGGCAGGTGCTTTTCAAGCTTCAAGCAACTCACTAACAATGTTTTTCCACAGCTCACTTCTTCAATTGAGCGCCCTTCATTGCTAATAATGCAGCTCCATATGCAGCTTCAGTCTGAACAGCCTTACGCACAGGAACACCTATCACTCTCTCTCGAATCTTTATCCACTTCTCATTTTTCGATCCACCACCCGCTGTGAACACTTCCTCAACTGGGGTTGCTCCAAGTTCTTTCAGCAAATTGTAACCCTTAGCCTAACATAGTTATGATAAAAGTTCAACTTACACAAGTGAAAAAGAAAAAAGTTCATTTTTCAAGGTTCATGTACTATAATACCTCACGGTCTCACCTCAATTCTAGCAATAGAATCTAGAATACCATGCAGGTATTCTACATCACTTTCTGGCCGTGGATGTAACCTGCAAAAGTCATCAGAACAATTTAATTTGTGATGACTAGTAGTTATTCTTGGATTATTAGAAAACTACTGATTGATTGGTGTACCTAGGTTCCATATTTGGATCAGCTAATGGAAACCTTTCTCCAGCAGATAAAAGGGGATAGTAGTCAAGAGGAGAAGCTTTCAATGGATTGATTTGCTTGCTTAGTGTCTCTAGCTTCTCATCAGTAAAGAGTTGCCTAAGCACAGCTCCTCCAGTGTTTGAAGCACCCCCGACGAGCCATTTATCATCAAGGCGATGACTATATACACCAAATCTTGCATCCTCTATTCTTTGAGTGCTAAGAAGTTTTATGGCTAGTGTAGAACCCAAAGATGTAACCTGAAAATAAAAAAGAAAAATGAAAATCAATCCTTTTCTCTTTGGTCAAAAACCCAACGTGACAAATGGGTTACTTCTAACCCACTGCCATGTCTGCCTGAATCGAATGGGAAGTTATAATCAGAATCAACCAAATAGCAGAATGAAAGAGTTGTCTACTCTACAATAATGAGAAAAAGATCTTCAGAGTAGAAGGAACATTATCATCAGAAATTATATTTTTTGTCAATCCATACTCTTAACTCTTGCCTGTATAGCAAGCTTGAAATGATATCAAATAGTCACAAGCACTTAAAATACAATTAAAGAATAAAGAAAGATCAAATCCGCAAGAATCTCACAGCTTTCCCAGGCGAAGTAGCACGTGCTGCAAGAAAGGCTGCAATGCTATCAGTTGTTCCAGTGCAGATAATGCAATCCTTTGGAAAATCTGTGCAAATTGAACAAACAAGTGGAATAAATTCTACCGATTTATTAAGCATAATGTGTTAATTAGTTCCAGAAGCATCTTTCAGTGTATTCTCAGACAGAATGCGAGAAGCACGTTGAGTATTCCATGCAAGCTAATGAATCACCTAACTAATCATTTGAAGGATGCCATGAATCTTAAATTACCAAATTGTGATCTAATCTCTTCTTTCATATAACCAATTGAAGAGCCTGGTGACTGAACAGAAGGTAGGGTACAAGAAAACGGCTGATTGAGCAGCCAAGGCGGGTACGACTCAGTTTCAGGATCATATCCAACCTGAGAGCTGGGAGTTAGAACACGTGAACAGTCAAGAGGAAAGATATCCTATTAATTAATAGCTACTATTTAGAGAACCTTCAATGCATTATTATAATCTGATACTCCCAGCTTCCCATGAAGAAGCCATAACAACCAATCTGCCTGGTGCAGCAGCAGAGCAGACTCTTTCACTGAATCTGAAGAGGTCCACCAGGAAACAAGCTTGCATAGAGTAGAGGAACTGGAGCAGACTGTATGATTTTCAGGAGCAATCGATTTTACCACTGGTAAAGCATCAGGACAACACTCATTGTAAAGGAACGGGCGCGATAATGGTTCACCAGTCTTGCTACGGGGCAGAGGAAATATGAAATGTAGTTATTTTGAAAAAAATGTAATGGAAAAGAGAAACAAATGCTAGCAGCAAAAGATGGATTTGAAATCTACCTATCAATGAATATGGTTGTTGCAGAAGTCCCATCAATTGAAATGGACATCACAGATGAGCGAAGAGCGACTGGAATGTCTTCAAGGAGAGAGAAGAGTGCCCTTCTCCAAGAGTCCATCCAATCAATCGCCTCATCGTTCTTTCTAGAAACAAGACAAAGTTAAAACTTGATGAAATTTGTAACTTGCTGTTCAGATACGACGGTTCAAAGGTACATATTCAGTTTCAGAAACATATCTAAATGTTTAAGCAGTGAACCTTCAAGCTAACGAACGTACCAGTACTAGTTCCTTTGTAGAACTCCATGTGCATTGGGATTTAAACATGTACTTCATATAAATTTATAGCCATTAAGCCTTTCGAGTATCATTCTTGCTCATTATTGTTACACAAAATATATATTATGTCATTTATAGTGAACAACTAGTAAGATGTGATGTAGTCAGTCATCAATACTAAAATATATACTCTCTTATACCTCTATATTGAACAACTACTAGAATATAAGAACTTCAAGGTGTATGTCTAGTAGTTACTCGTTTACTGCTAAAATAGAATTTCTCTGACGTCCGGTCTGTCTTGATCAACTATTAGAATATAACGGCTAACTACTCATTATTGCTAAAATATAATTCTCTTGCTTCAAAACCAGGACTTATGCTGCTTCAATCCCCGGAACCACACTGCTCTGTAACTTCAGACTTTGTTTTAACAATTCATGATTTTAACAAGATTTCTGAAAGAGGCAAACCAGAATCAAGTGATAAATAACTTACCACAAAATAGGCATATTCTCTTTTCCCTTCAGCGAGTATATCACCATTATCATTAATCACTGCAAATCGAGCTCCCGATGTGCCAAAGTCCATCCCGAGATAGTGACGCCTTCCTACTTCAACATCAACCGGAGCACTATTTCTAACGCTTTGATAACAAATCATTTTCGACTTGGATTTCTTACCAAAATTAGGAAAATAACTAGCTACTCGTAACTTGCAATAACTAGGATTTACTGCAGCTGCAGCACAGAAACAAAAACAACATGATAAGCAATGAAGCACAGGTTTCTGCATTAATCATGCTAATCCTGGAGCTTAGAGGAGATGAATACCCTGTTTGAAGCTCAAAGGTTGAGAAAGGACCGGCAGAAGAGGAGAGGATTCGCTGAGGGAAATAATCATTTTCTTCCTCTTCACGATACCACGATAATCTTCGAGGTCGTTCAGCGGATAAATGCGTTTTTCTATTTTTGTTTTTGTTTTTTTTTAACTATTTAGTCGGAAAGGAAAATGAATGCGATCCGCTCGTAATGGGTTAACTACTAATCGGCCGGAGATTAATTGGAGCGAACCCATTGGCAAAGCCCGATTTCAGCATCGGTAGTCGCTTCTGATAAGGACCAGGTGTGTAAACGATTCGAATCGATCTGAAACATTTGTTTATGAGTTAAAGTATTTTTGAAATTTTGAATTCAAAGTTAGTATTTTTTAAGTATTTTATGGCATCAAGCTCAAACTCGAACGTTTTAAAACTCGAATCAAACGCAAGCATATTTAAACTGGTGCAAAACTATAATATATTTCTGATTTTTTATTCTAAAAAGGTAGGTCAAGTAAAAAAATATTTGTCACTGATATTATTGAATTGTTATTAATTTTTAAATAAACACTCGCAAACACTATAAGACAGTAATATCAATATAACGTTAAATTATACATAATTTTCATGTGCGTGTGTGAGTGTGTATATATATATATTTGTGTGTCTGTGTGTGAGTGTATGTGTGTATATGTATATATATTTTCTAAGTTTGAACATGTTCATGAGGTAACGATTTGAAAACCAACACGTAAATTTGCTTGTTATATATTCAAATCGAGTCGAGAGTGATCATGGGCTTTATCGAATTGAACTAGTCGAGTAAAAAGTTAAAAATCAAACTTGATCGGCTCACAAACCGTTTAGCTCATTTGTATTTATTTAATTAATCTTTTTTTTAAAAAAAAATTTAAGACGTAGAATCGAACTCGATACCCAAAAATAGAGAAAATGCTAAATAACCGTTAGATGTAAATGTTTTTCGATGACATTTATTTTAACATTTATTTATTTGTGAATATGGTTATTTCTTTATTATGCAGATTGCTTTAATTATTGGTGGGTCATGGGTGTTATCTGAAATTGAGGTGTTTTCAATTCAAAACGTTGCCTACGGAAATGTTTGATAACTTGAGAGCCACTTGCTTTGAGATCTTTTACAAGTAAACTAGTAGAGTGGTCTCTCCCCTCCTCTCCTTCCGCCTCCCTTCCTATAACTCCTCCGTACGTACGTGAAATCATTATTAGTGGCTTATGAGATGAGTTCCACATGGAATGGACTCCTCCGTCCGTACATGAAAACTATTCGGGTAAACTATTATGTTAAATATAATTTAAAACTTTAGTCTTTATTGATGTTTAACCTACTATTTGTGTTGACGACAATATTTTTAGGATATAGAGAATAATAAGGGGGTGTTTGGTTCGCACTTCGGTATCGGAATCAGAATCGGGATGTGTATGATAGTGTATAGGTTTGACAGTATATGAGTTTGGACGTAAAAGTCATATTTGTTTGGTATTAAAGTATGAATGAGTATGATTGCCATTGACGGTGTTTGGAACGTATTGGAATTGAAATGAGTATCGAAGGTGGGAGGTCGGAAAATTGGACGGAAAAATTTGACCGGCCGGAATAGTGATCGGCCCCCGGCGTTGACCGACAGGACCCTTTGATCGGCCTGTTTGACCTAGGTCGAGGGTGGTCAAACTCGAAACTCATACCCCCATATTATACCCCATATTGAAAGACATGGAATCTAGTATATCAAAAAAATGATATCAATTAATAAATACTAAGATATCAATCCGAAACATATACCCCTAATTTTTAACAACCAAACGACGTGTATGGGTTTGGAGAGCCTCTCCAAACCCATACCCTTAATGAAGAAACCTCCAACCAAACACCTCCTGGTGGTGCATTCAAACCCTATGAATAAAATAACCGCAAAATTCCGACAGTACATATAATCTACTAACTAGTGCAGCGTGTTCAGTACAGGAAAATTCGATACTCCAAATGTTCACCGTTCTTTGGTGTCTAGTCATAATTGTATTTGCTTTAATTGGACAACGTTTCGATTCCTATTTCTATATTGTAACATGTAGCATACGTCGTTTTTGTAGTTTTTGTGTGCAACTTTAACACTAAAGCTGGAGAATCAAATCCACAGTATCATGTCCTTTTCTCCATAAAGAAAAATATTCCCATTTTAAGGCAAAGGTTCTTTCTAAAGCTAGGTAGAAATTAATCTAGAACTAATAAGAAAAATTCGATACTTACCACCACCTTATTCTCCATGAACTTCCTTGCCAAAAATGGTACCCCAAGATTGCGTGATTTGTAGAGGGAGGAAATTAATAGGGGTTTGATGAGATGATGAGACAAGAGGGTAGAGGAAGTTCAAGATGCCAAGATTGTGGAAACCAGGCTAAAAGGGATTGCCCTTTCTTGCGTTGCAGAACTTGCTGTAAGAGCAGAGAATTTCAGTGCCAAACACATGTTAAGAGCACTTGGATTCCTGTCTCTAAAAGGCGTCCAAGAGTACTTCAACAATTTGCACCTGTTTCACTTCCACATCTCCAGCTGCCTGATCAACCAAACCCTAAAAGATCCAGGAAAAACCCACCAGGTATTCACTGGCAGATATCTGTTACACGCCCCTTTTTATATATATTATTGATTAGCTTATTTCACATACAATGTGAGTGTTCCAACACTACTAGTCCAAAAGTCTCGTTTGTAGGGGATACCTTGTGTGGATCAATGCGTAAGTCTTTATCCAACCTAGGAAGCCGCTGGACTCTTCATATGCATCTTTCACAATACTCCTTGAGGTTGAGACGGTATGAGCCCAGAGCGAGGGATTTCGCTCTTTTTTTTTTTTGCTCCAAGTGATGAGCTTATTTAAGAGTTCACGTTCATGAGGAAAATTGTGTGTCATGGCCACTCCTTTTAGCACTCACTTATGAATAAAATATTACCACGTAAGTATGTTCTTTAACTACAAATTTGTGTGATGTCAATAGGATCGTGTCATCTATTTCAGAATTGTGTTGAAGGTGTAAATATGAAAGGATTATCATAGTATTTATCCCCCTCAATAAATGAGATTCACATACCTAACACACAAACGAATGACATGTCATTTGTGGATTTGTTCTTGACAGTCCAACCTCATTTTCTCTCTCTTGTTGTTTGGTTAAAAAGCCGTCAAAGTGATTACCTGTTAATCAATATATAACCAATGCTATATACACAAAGTAATAAGAAATGACATGTAACTTATGTAAGTACACTCAAAATTGGCAGATTCCGTTGTTTGTCTCTCTTGTTGTTTGGTTAAAGATTCATCTTAATCTTAGTCGTCACATGTCAATCAATAGCATATCAGAACTTATCATAAATGACTTATTAATATTAACATACTAAGTGTGCTCAAACAGAATATACAGCCGATTTATATATCTTTATTATTTGGTTAAGAAATAACTATTAAAACCCTAAGTCATTACAAATTGACTGTAATGACAACTTTTATTCCTGGGGGTGTTGTAAAAGTTATTTGTATAATAAAATCACGTACCGCAGAAATTCTTCTGGACTGTTGCCAGGTTGAAGATGTTTGATTGATTTGTGATAATCTTGAGTGGGGTGCACTTCTAGGGTTGATTGAAGGGAATTTTCCGGCTGAAGTGAGTTTTCCGGCAGTGTTCCGATTCCTTACGGTGAGATCTATGGACAATGTAGTTGATCAATACGCATATCAGACCTCGGTCAACATAGGGGGCCATGTGTTCGACGGTGTACTTTATGATCAAGGGCCCGGCGGGAGCCAATATTACGCCGGAATCCACCACTCCACCGATAGCTTTCAGCATAATAAAGTTCTTTCGACGGCGGCGACAACTAGTTCAGCTTCTCCTCATTCTAATCACATATACCAAAATTTTAACTCTATGCAAATTCTTCATCCAACTGCTTGGTGATTAATCCCTGATAGGGTTCATTCAATTTACGGCTCTACTGTATAATATAATTAATCCAGCAACATCATTTATATCGGTTCGGAAGCAAGTAGCACATAGTTTTTTTTTTTTTTTTTTGGAAAAATGATCTTTATTGCATTAACTTATTGGAAACATGTACAAATAGAGTGGGGCGAGACCAAACGTATATGATATACCGTATTAAAACCTTGTTAAGGAAAACCACTCTTGTAGAAAAAAACCTTGGTCGAACGAAAAAGCGTATATATTTATATGATTGATCACTACTTACCATATCGGATAGTACCAGCTATATCAACTATCTACATCATCAGCTACATCAGAAGAAACATGACTCAAAAGAGATAGCTCTATCTTACGGCTACGATTGATAATTTCTTTAGATATGGTTCAAGAGAGAAAAAGACATAATATTTTCATGATCCAGTTGGTTCCTCCAATACCAGATCTTTAATAGTGTCTTACGAAACACATAATTTTTCTGGTTTAATTAGTAGCACATCACCTTTTTTCCTAACACATAAAGAACTACAAATTTTAAGATGATCCTCAAGGATAAATACAAAATAGAATCAGATCTATTGGTTGAGTTATATAAAAAGCAGAAGACATGTATTCATATAGGGAATCAGAGTTTATTGAAAATCGATATAAAACCCAAATAAATAGTTGGCATGTAATAAATATCATGACATGTATGTAATACTTATCACACACTATTTCTTAGTGATGGTCCAAAATCTGACCTGCTCAGAAAAGACAAAACTTCTCAGTTGGTCAGACGGTCAACGTAACTCAGGTTCAGCTACTTGACTGGATAACCTCGGCCCAAAAGGCCTCAACGTGTCTCGGCCATAACACATCTCGGCCATAACACATCCCGGCCTCAACTCACTCTAGGCCGATAATCGCAGACTACATTCCAGGTGTCAAGCATTGGTTAGACTGAAACAGTGTCATCATGACAGGCCGTCCTACATTTTATAGAGTCGGCCACCTGCACCTCGGGCATTTTCGATGTAATTCAAAGGGGTCGAACTCGGTCCTTCAATTTACCTTAAGTAATCTTCCTGGGTAAAACTCCTCTCCAGGTGTCAGAAGCAAGCCTACTCAGCTAAGCACAGCGCCACATGGCAAGCATGCAGAAGTGAGAGACACCTTTGTGACCTACTTGTGTGTCACGATTTCTGATTCCTGCACATGCATTGGCTCAGGCAGCCATATAAAAAGCAGAGAACAAGAGAGAGAAGGGCAAGTGAAAATTCATAAACTACAGACGGTGACTCATCTTCCCCACAGTGAAAATTACCAGGTTCACTTGAAAACCTCCATAAACTTACTGATCCAGTACTTAAATTTCACCATAAAGGGCCCTAACTGACTTGAGCGTCGGAGGGTTTTACCGGGACCTCTGTCCCGGGTCCTCTAACGTTGTACCCTGTGCAGACCAGCCGACAAGGCTAGCTACGGACAACTAACGGAAGGTTGACGGCGTAACTTCCGAATCACACTTATTACTTGGTGATAAATCCGACATCATCACTTAGTGTTAGATGAACTACTATATGCGTCAGTATAGTTAACCTTTAAGCGATGAAAAATAAGGAAATAAAAACAATGGTACGCAAGAGACTCCAATTCGAATAAAAAAAACGTCGACGGTTTGTAATCTTCTATTATTGGTTAAAAACAACAGTATAGTTGATGTATAATTGATCTAAAACCTAGAAGGATACAAATCGATAGGTAATCCATCACTTATATACACATATACATACGTAAGTTGCATGTATACATATATCATATTATATATGCATACATATATATATATATATGTTTATATTAACGTGTGTGTATGTATGTATACCTATGCATGTATATGTGCTTGTATCTATATCTGTGTGCATGTGTACCCACACCTAGACCACCTCCATAGACACATATATAATGTAGTCACTCTTCCTTGTATAGTTTGTACACATCTGCATCGCAGCTTAGAGTGATCGAAATAGAGGAAAACGGGGCGGCAGTATTTCTTGGACCTAGTAATAAGAATATATTTTACGTTTAGTTTTGCAAGGAAATCTCTATGTTGCTGTGACTAAAAAAGTAAAATCATGTGCTCTAAAATACCTATATGACAAACTTTACAGTTACTATGATCTTAATAATTGTGATTTTAGAGATGAAGAGTCAACACATATAGGACTCTTTTTAATTATAAAATTAAACTACTTATCCAACACAAGTTCCAGATGCTTTCCTCAAAGTTTTTGTTCCTTTTGCTAGATTCAAACAGCTCCTGCCCTAATTAAATCTTCTACTATTTAATGCGTATACTTTTCTTTCGAATTATAAATGATGTCATGTCAGACTAATTTCTCTTGTAAACTCGATTGTAAAGTGACATAAAAACATGAATGTAATAAGAATCGAAGTAGGAAAAATGTAGGTCTAATTATTCGTGTCGGCAATTTGTGGACAGAGTGCTAAATTGAGCACCTGCTAACAGTTCATTTATAGTGGAACAAGAGAGCGTTTATTCCCTTGTCCATTCCGATAAAGTATTGGCAAAAAGTAGGCATTCCAACACAAATATGCCTGAACGCTAAAGTTATTGGTCGTTAATTTTAAGACGTAGATCAAGTAGAGGAAACTAGCTTCACTACCCATGTAAATGAAAGAAAAAAAAAAAGAAATAGGCCCTAGCTTTGATTTCGAATTGCATAACTATTTTCTCTCTTATATCCGTAAGTTACCTCATGCATTTAGGTTTAAAACACACTACATAAGGTTATGATTAATAAGTCTGAGATGGGAAAGTGATTCTTAAGAAAACCTCTAGAATAATACTTTAGTTGCGTATGTTTCTGGTGGAAGAACAAATTGGAACTGAGTACATATATATATCTTCAATAAATCCTTATTGACTTATTTCTTTTGAGTTTTAATTACTGTGGTTTGTGAGAAGAGTTAAGTCGTAAACATGATACGTTTATACTCTGTAAAATCTAATGTAAGTTTTCGATTATGTTAGGTGTATGTCATGACATTTGACCGAGGCAGCCTTCAATCACCTAAACTTTTTACATATAAAAAAGGTGTCATTTACAATTTTATATAACAATTAACTCTTGTCAAGGTTTTAGTGTTCTGTTTCAATATGATAAATATCTTTTTCTGTGTTGTCATATAAATTTTCGAAATATATAATGTACCCTCTGCAAGAATGCAAACAACTACGTTTATCAATACTTGCTACAACGAAGATATTGTAACTGTTTAAAATTGTTTTAAATTACTGAACAATACATGTATGTCATGATCTACAAGTAAAGTTTTTATATGGTTGTATCTTCTTGATTTTTGATTTCGGGTTAATTATCTTTTGCCCCTCTAGCGTTTGGCGTAATAGCCAATATCCTCCTTAATGTTTAAAAATACACCTTTACCACCATTGATGTTTGAAAAATATACTCTTACCCCCTTTATTTAATTAAAAAAATGTTATTTAAATATATGTAATAGGAATAGTCTATTTTGCCCCTGACTTCTTCTTCTTCATCTCCCTTGCCCTGCCTCCACCAGTCGCGCTCTCCCCTACCCCACTCCCACCAGCGACGTCTTCATCTTCTTCATTTTACGAGTACACCAACCCAGCCTCACCCTATCCTCCTTCCGCCATGTCCATCACGGATTAGCTAAGGAAACATTCTTCAACTTAACTATGGGTTCATATCAATCAATTTCTGTTAAGCAATTCCTCAATCATCTGTAATGCAATTCTTTCCTCTTCATCAATCGTCTCTTCTTGTTCTCTATCCATCGACGAGCTCTCTGACCCAGATGGTGTTTGCCTCAAACAACCTTTTTCAGTGTTAACGCATTCATCATCGACGAGCTCTCTGACCCAGACGGAGTCCGGGTTGGCCTTTGTAGAATAGTCCATGAAGGTTGTCCCAGAGAATTATTATTGAAAGAGGACATGTCATAGCTAGTTGCTGCAAGTGAAGAAGCTGTAGGCAGGTCCACTAGGGACAGTGGCGGCGGCGAGGCTACGTGTGGCTGAGGTTGCAGCGTCGCGGCGTAATGATGAGTTGGAAGCTCTAACGTTGTAAGGTGGACTTACAAGTAGGACAACTCTGCTTGAAGATTCACCACCTGTAAATTATAATGTAGTCATGTAATTGGAACAATTTAAGCATTGAGCACTTACATAATGTGTTACATTAAGGTATGATATATTTCATGATTTTAATTTTTTTCTAATCAAAAAACCTTCTATGCAGAGCATTTTCATTGCTGTAACGTTCTGTTAAGCAATTCCTCAAATATATGACGATGAAGAAGGCTCTTCGCTGGTGGGAGCGGGGTAGGGGAGAGGGAGATCGGCCGGCGACTGGTGGAGGCAGGGCAAGGGAGATGAAGAAGAAGGAGTCAGGGGCAAAATAGGCTATTCCTATTATATATATATATATTTAAATAACATTTTTTAATTAAATAAAAAGGGTAAGAGTATATTTTTCAAACATCAAGAGGGGTCAAGGTGTATTTTTAAACATTAAAGAAGATATTTGCTATTATGCCAAACGATAGAGGCAAAAGTTAATTAACCTTTGATTTCTCGTCGCACCATTTTGCATAAAAAGATCTTGCGGTTCCAAACTTTAAATATTATTAGCATGGAATTTCGTAGCCTTTGTTTATCCACTGGGTCTATTTGGGATTCAGATCTAAAGACACTAAAGATGAAGTAAAATATGAGGTTTTTAATCACGTGTCGTTACGTGTAAAAAACATTTAAAAATCACCTCTTCTTTAAAAACAAAACTGTTACGTGTAAAAAACAGTTAAAGATCACCTCTTCTTTAAAAACAAAACTGTTTTTTACACCTATCGATACGTGAATAGATCCGAACTCGTCTATATGTTACTCCTTCAGTCCTTGGACAGCCGAGTTGCATTTCCAAGAAGTTGCGCTTTCTGCTTTAACTGGTAGGTAGCATAATTACATTTTGAGTTATGTTTTATAGCTTTGGAGATTCAAAAGTTGCATCATTGTTTTTGTGGTACAAATATATGCAGCAGCACAAGTCCGTCATGAGGAGTGAGGACCAAATAATTACTACTACTATTATTTGAACTACAGCTTTTTGTTAATTTATATTAATAACAAGGTTGAGAAGAGAAGAGGGAAAAGGAAAAACCCCGGATTGGAGAGGGGAATTGCGGGGATCACGGATAAGCAAATCGGTAAAGAGTCTGCCTCTTCTGGCGACAGCTAAGTCCTCCAATCTTACAGTTAATCAGCCCACAGAGACAAAACCGGCACTGGAGAGAGGAGAAAGAGAGCCGGCGAACAGTGGAAGTCGAGGATGGGAGACACTCGGCGTGGAGGATGCTGTCCCCCAATGGATCTGATAAGGTCTGAGCCTATGCAACTTCTCCAACTCATCATCCCCATCGAGTCCGCCCATTGCGCCGTCGACTATCTCGGCGACCTCGGACTCATTCAGTTCAAAGATGTACGTACTTCATCTCTCTCTGTCTTTCCGCGAAACACTCCTTATCATCTATTTTAGTGTTTCTCTTTTCATGTATTAAAGAAGATCTTATTCAGAAGCTATTGAGAAGCGCTTTGTCTAGTTTTTCGCTTTTGCTGTCACTTGCTGAATTTGTGATGTATAATGTCAGAGATAAGTTATATATCTTATGCGGTGATGTTGCTGATTTAGTTCCTTGTTTTATATTCGACTCTTGGGTGTATTTGGCTGAGTTTTTTTTTTGGCCAGTAATGCCTTTATTCTGAATTGAACTTCCTTGCTGTTTCTGATTATGATCTGCTTTCAGTTAAATGCCGACAAGAGTCCATTTCAGAGAACGTATGCAGCTCAGGTATGTCTCAATCTTCATTATTCAATCTCAGTATTGCAGGTTTTGGTTGTTGTTGTGTAGGCTCTTTCATATTTGAATTTTGAAGCACCGTTCTCCTTAGCTGCTTCATATGGATGATGCTGGTTGTGTCGAGAAACACAGTAGGTTTTAGCCCGCAACAGAAATAAGAAAAGGTAAAATAAAACTGGAGAAACAGCCAAAGAAGAGAGGCACCAAATTTACGTGGTAGGGAATTGCTGTCAAAAGTGCGGGTAAATATTAGTCACGTGGCCAACACAAGAAACTCTTCTAGAACCCAATTGGCAAAAATCTGAAAATAAGCTAAAAGCTCTTAGAGTTTAACTTCAAAGGTACATCAATTAACAAAACAGCTAAGCTTTATCTATTGCCGACTGTGTTCGCTGCCAATGCCAAAACCATTGATGTGGGACTATGGTTCCACTGACATGAACAGGTTGCGATGACAATTTGCTTCTAGGCTAATGATGTTGATCATATGGACTAAGAAGAGCCAATATGCAGTGTGATAAGCCAGTGGTTTCTATTGATGTTTAATGTATGACATGGAAATATGTTTTAAACTTGTAATCTAGGATCATATCTAATAATCATTCTGAGGGATATATACATAATAGGAAAAAGAGTAATGCTTTCAGGCCTGCAAAAGTTGATAGCTTCATACGATCTTATTTTCCCTTCTTATCAATCATATAATGAACTTGTCAGCAATTTGAAAGGTTTCACCTATGTTATACGAGTCTTGTGAGATTGATACTTCCTGTGTCATTTTTTTTTTTTGTAAACTTTTATGAAAGGAGAAAAATCAACCTCTTTCTCACCTCCTCTTCTTCTACTTCAATGCACTTTTCTCCAGCCACCAACATATGCTCTTGTATTTACTGCTTTGTGGTGCCCATACATTATCCTTTAGCTGTCTTTAGATGCTTACTCCTCTAAGATTACTTTAGATTGCAGTTATTGGCTTGAATTTGAAAAATTGAGTTGCTCTGTGCATATAGGGAAGCAAGGAGTTGTAACATAAATGACTTGAGGCGACAAATTGAGGAAAGGAAGTAAATCCTTTCTGATAGTGTTGATTGAACAGAAAGTATAACATGATTTGATGCCTGATTGTTTTTCAATGCTGGGCAGACATATTCTGATCCGTTTTAACTTGCTTCTCTAAGAAATTTCTGTGTTACTGAAGTTAAAAGTTATGGAAACAACTTGGAAATTTAAACTCAGATGCGGACAAGCATCTGACACATGTACATCTACAGTTTTCAAGTGTTTGTGCTAGTAAAATTAGGTGTTGACTTGGTTACCAGTGTGGAGCTGCCTATTTATTTTTTCAGGGGATTTCGTAGTCTTAAGTCTAGCTGTGATTCATTCTATTGGTCTATCTTTTTTATTGAATATCTCTGTTACCGAATGTATCTGACTTCCAGATAAAACGATGTGGGGAAATGGCACGTAAATTACGCTTTTTTAAGGATCAAATGTTGAAGGCAGGTTTATCTCTTCCTGCTGGATCTGAGGCTCCAGCTAATATTAACCTGGATGATATGGAGGTAGTTGAGCATCATTTAGTTTCTATCTGACACTTCGCTAAGAAGTCTATTCATCTGATTTTCTTTGGTTTATAATAGGTCAAGCTTGGAGAACTTGAAGCAGAGCTTGTAGAAATGAATGCAAACAGTGACAAATTGTTGCGTTCTTATAATGAACTTGTTGAATATAAGATCGTTTTGCAGAAGGTATTGGTGTCTCTTTATCAGTAGCTTAGATTTTTGTGGTTCAGCCTTTGGTAGGATTGGATTTTCTTGGTCTCAGTAGATGTTGGGACAGTTGGGATTGGTAATTGGTGTGGAACTATTCTGTTTCTAGTATTTCTCATTTATAAGATTTCTTTTTGAAGCAGTGGAATTAATGATTTTGAGTGGAATCTGGTTTAACTTTAACTTCGAGTCTGGAATAATGACTTTTAAGTTTCCATATTTTAATGTGAAGTATATGTTAAGGGCTTAAAGTTACTGTTTTATCTTGAAGCTTGTAACTGTTGTTACTTTCAGCTTCACCTTCATTTATGAGGCTGCTGTTGCTCATGTTGGCTTTTGAGGAGTTCAACTTAAATTAAAGTTTGACTGCTGAAGCATTTAGCCTAGCAACATTGTCACTGCTAAAAATCAAGGATGTTGGACTTTTTCTTATCTTAAAGCAAGGTTATGACATTGTCAAGTCATTTCTGTTACTAAGATTTTCTTGTATCAGAACATTTGTTCTAGTATAACTGGAAGCACGGCAAAGTTCAGAGTTCGTGTCAACCCGTTATTTAAAATTTATCACTGTTTACAGTAGTCAATATGCTGAGCTTTGGATGATATTCTTAGTTGTGTTCATTTTATTTGTTTAAGCATTGGTTCGGGTAGTGTTATTAAGAAATCCTTTGGACTATTGAAAACTAATATGAAACTGCTCTACTTTCACAATAACAACAACATTACCCCATTGCCTTAGATGCTCCCGCCTATGGCAAGGTATGGGGGAGTCGGTTGTACGCAACCATACCCATGTGTTAGAAACACACAGAGGATGTTTCCCGATAACCCATAATGAAAATTGCGTCAAGCTGTAATGATTAACTGCTACTTCACAATATAGAAACTGCTCTATTTCTCTTTCCAAAAGCCTTCTTATTTGCGTCATGTGATTAGATTATCACTGTCTTCTCAGGCTGGAGAAATTTTTCACTCTGCTCTAAGAAGTGCTCAAGTATCACACAGGGAATATTCATCAAAGCAAAGTGCTCAGGAGTCCTTGGAAACTCCTCTGATACAAGAACAGGTGCATAAATAATGCCACAATATTTAAAATTATATAGAGACATTGTCCTCCTTTTTATGTTTTTTATGTGATGGGTAGATTGTCCTTTAATTCAATAAATCAAGTAATTTTCAGGGTTTATTATACAGGAGGTTTCCAGTGATGTGTCCAAGCAAGTCAAGTTGGGGTTTATTGCTGGACTTGTTCCAAGGGCAAAATCCATGGCCTTTGAGAGGATTATATTTCGTGCTACCAGGGGTAATGTGTTTCTGAAGCAGGATGCAGTTGACGACACCATCACTGACCCTGTTTCTGGTGAGAAGGTATGCGCCTTCTGACTTACTCATAACTAACAATTCTCCAGCTCGTCTGCGATTAATACAAAAATCCATTGTTTTATCATAAAACGAAGTATGTTGAGGGGCATGGTTTTCCCCCCCAGGGGGGGGGGGGTGGTTGAAGCAATGGGTTAGCTAAAGAAATGTGAATATTTATTCCCATTATCTTCCCACCCAATTATTTGTTGGGTTTTGTCCTTTGAGATAGCCATTTTAACTACATCCCACAATTTTTGAAATATATCTATCTATCTGGGTATTGTTTTACTTTCTATTCTTTTTCCCTTTTATGATTGTACTTTAAGATAGCCATTTTCACTACATCCCACAATTTTCGAAATATATCTATCCATCTGGGTATTGTTTTACTTTCTGTTTTTTCTGCAATTTTTATTATCGGTTATCCGGAAACCTCTGCGTGTTTCAACACATAAGTAAGGTTGCGTACATCTGACCCGTCCCTTACCCCGCCATAAGTGGGAACCTCTAAAACAATGAGGTAATATTGTTGTTTATGATTGTTTAGGTTGAGAAGAATGTGTTCTTAATTTTCTTTTCTGGAGAAAGGGCCAAGAACACGATACTTAAAATTTGCGAGGCCTTTGGGGCAAATCGTTACCCATTCCCTGAAGAGCTAAACAAGCAGGGCCAGGCGATTACTGAGGTTTGTGCTGTAATATGGTTTCCGTTTACCTGTTAGCAATCTGGTACTTTCTGAATATGGTCCACTAGCAGTCTATTGATAGATTGTGCCAAGTGAGGTACAGCGAATTTTCATAGCCATTTTGCCTTAGGTGTAAAAGTTTCATATCGTTAGTTTGCACAAGCCTATGAGGAATTCTGGACATGTACTTCTATGGTGCGAGAGACTTATCTATATATAATCCCCTTTGTGTATTATAATTTGAGTCGGGCATCAATGCTCTCCTGATTATGCAGTATGTTTTTTTTTTCTTTTTTAAGGTTTCACTTTTGTGGTGGTTTTCTTTTTCACTGCTATCCGATCGAATATTTTGCGATCTTATTTAGAGTTAGGTTGAGGGTGGGACTGGAACTTGGCCTTGTTGATCTGTTTGATTATAACTTTTCCCTGGTAAATTACTGGAATCAAATTTGCAGTTGTATTATGTGATTGTTTCATGATAAAAACTTCTCCTTAAGCTTCTTTTTACTTATTCTTTCTTGTAAAGGCTTCAGAAAGGCTCTCTGAGATAAAGGCGACAATTGATGCTGGACTTCTGCACCGTGGTAATTTGCTACAATCGGTTGGAGAACAATTTACCCTTTGGAACCTTTTGGTATGTTTCTTTAATATTTGATTGAATACTATTCTTAAAATGAGGTCATATGATATATTGCATGCTCATGTGAAGGTAGTCTGAATAGTGTTGCCTGGATACCTTCTTTCATACATGCGTTTGTATAATTATTATGTTGAACAACTTTATCAGGTAATGAGGGAGAAATCTGTTTATCATACTCTGAACATGCTGAGCATTGACGTGACTAAGAAGTGCCTTGTTGCTGAAGGTTGGAGTCCTATTTTTGCAGCCAAACAGGTAATAGTGCATGCTTCCTAGTTTCCCGTGGACTGCATTGAGACCCTGAGGCATGGTTTTCGCAATGCTTGTTGCTCTGGTTATCCTGATTCATATTCTGGGTGCACCTTTTTTAATTCAACAAAATCCAATACATGTAGATTCAAGATGCACTGCTACGGGCAACACATGACTCAAATTCACAAGTTGGGGCTATTTTCCGGGTTTTGCATACTCGAGAGGCGCCTCCTACATACTTTCAGACAAATAAATTCACTTCTCCATATCAAGAAATAGTTGATGCCTATGGGTGAGTATTCTGTGAGATGAAGGTTCGGGATTTTGGGTTTAACATGACTAAGCTGAATACTTGCAATGTCGCATATTTGTCTAAATTTCCTGGTGGTTGTTTTCAGTATAGATGTAAGGATGTATTAGTAGTAGCCTTCTCTTGTTTTTGTTTTTGGACCATAGACATAGAGCAGCGTGACTTAATTGTGGCATCGAACCTAGACATGCAATTGTTACGTCTATCTGACTGATTCTTTGGGGGGAGCATGAGTAGAAATAGTGAAGGCAATACTTGTCTTGCATTGCATTATTCGCACAAGTCCTTTGTACATGCAGTGTATACATTTCTGAATAACAATATTCAAAAAGCCTTTTGTTTTCCTTGAAGAAATAATTTCTTAAAGAGGGAGATGTCATTGTCGTTGTATGTTATGTCACCAACTGGAATGCTCTAAGTTCATTGTTTCCTGCTTTGTAGGGTGGCCAAGTATCAAGAAGTGAATCCTGGGTTGTTCACTATCGTTACTTTTCCATTTCTGTTTGCTGTCATGTTTGGTGACTGGGGCCACGGCATATGCCTACTAGTGGCAACATTGTATTTGATAATTAGAGAACGAAAACTCTCCAGTCAGGTAATTTCGGTCCCATTTGAAGCAACATGGAATTGGTTGGTAGCAATATGAATGAAGACAAAAGCGTTCCTAATTCTGATAGAACTTTGTGAACTTTTTATAAAAATAAATTTCAACATCTTTACTAGAAAGAGCATAAGTATTATTGTCTCTTCTTTGTGTGCTCTTTTATTTCTAAATATGTTTTTGATCTTGAAGCAGTACCTCCATGCAACTCCCCCGCCCCACCTCCCCCTCTTTCACACACAAAAGAATACCTGTCTCCTGGAGTGCTTTATCTTCAACCTTCTTACTGAGAAGAAAGATGCCCAAGTCTGAATGTGCTAATTATGCACTGTGTCATGCATTGCTGTTTCTAAGTGCAGCCTTTTGATAAATCTATTTTTTGCTTTTTCTATATTAATTGATTACCTAGTCACTGCAATGTTTTGAGGCCTTTAGTTCTCATGTATGTGTACTTTCCTATTCAAACTTCTGCTGGTTTGCCTTACATGGCTTACTATTCTTTCCTTTTCAAGAAAGAAAAAAAATGAGAAAATGTCATAAGAAGGAAGAAATACCTGTTTTCAAGAAAGAAAACGGCCAGTTGTTTTGGCACCAAATTTAACCAAATTGTTAGTACATAGCATTGTTCCCTTTTGCTTCAACTAACTGAACATTTATCTCCTTTCAAATGGAAATAGCACTACTGACTCACTTTCTTGTGTTTCCTTACATGCCCTGCAGCAATGCCTGTTTCTTTTCGTTCATAATGTTACAATCCTTGTTTGTTATTGCTGATTATTCACTAATTCTCTCTTTCTTTGTCTAGATATATATATGTATTATCTCTGTCTCAGTTTCATGGTCCTGTTTTCCATTTTTAGCTGTACAAAATTTAGTTTACTTTCTATAATTAAATTTTCAACTTATACATAGTTCGAAATGTATTTTTACAGTCAACCAATAAAAACAAATTAAACAATGCATTGATGATAAATGATTAATGCATCAAAGGATAAAAGTGGATTGAGCATAGTTTTAATGACTAGACAATGCATTGAATGATGTCCCTTTAAATACTTATATTTCCCAAACCGGATTATGAAACTGGGATGGAGGGAGTATATATGTGTGTGTGTGTCTCTGTCTCTACACACACACTCTCGCTCACACACACACATATGTGTGTGTGTATATGTGTGTGTGTTCAGACACACATATAGATTCATACATACATGTAAACTCGCAAACTTAAAATGGCTAATTAGTTATTATGAGTTAAGTTGCATGTATTTCCCTGGGTTGTTTTGAAATATGTTCTTTGAGACAGTTCAAGAAAATCACTGGAGACTAATCCAAAATTTGGGAATTGACATGAAATGCAGAAACTTGGAGATATAATGGAAATGACTTTTGGGGGGCGTTATGTAATTCTGCTGATGTCTCTTTTTTCAATTTTCACGGGTTTGATATACAACGAATTCTTTTCTGTCCCATTCAAATTATTTGGTCGTTCAGCGTACTCGTGCCGTGATGCTTCTTGCAGGTATATTTGGTGCAAGTTGATAAATTTCATTTCTGCTTATTTACTTGCTAAATGACCAACTTTATTTTACATTCCAGCAATGCTGCTAGTTTGGGCTTGATAAAGGCCCACCGTACTTATCCTTTTGGTGTAGATCCTGCATGGCATGGTACACGAAGCGAGTTGACTTTTCTCAACTCGTTAAAGATGAAAATGTCGATTCTTCTTGGGGTCGCCCAGATGAACTTGGGAATCATATTGAGCTTCTGCAATGCTAAATTCTTCAGGAACAGCGTAAACATATGGTATCTTTCATGCACTATTTTCATTTCTCTGCAGAGTGTCTTGGGTAGTGGTCTAATTGAATTTGTGGCTCATCTTTTTTCCTCTTTTGAAGTATAGATTGTTGTCCCCGTGATCAGATGTGATTTGTTAATTTCAGGTGCCAATTCGTCCCTGAGATAATATTTTTGAACGGTCTATTTGGGTACCTGTCCGTGCTTATCATTATAAAGTGGTGCACTGGTTCAAAAGCAGATCTGTACCATGTAATGATATATATGTTTCTCAGCCCTACTGATGATCTTGGTGAAAACGAGGTTTTCCCTGGGCAGAAGACAGTTCAGGTCATATAATTGTGCTATTTGCATGAGAAAATGCTTCTGTACTCTTTTAGCTGTGTGTAAAAAGTCTTTTGTAATACAGCATTCTGAATCTTTGAATCTCTTGTCATTTTCTGCAGATTACGCTATTATTGCTGGCTCTTGTTGCTGTCCCGTGGATGCTCATTCCAAAGCCGTTTCTTTTGAAGCGGGAACATAATGTATGTGCATCTTTGGTTTGTAAACTGAATATATTCTTGTGTTTATAATTAGCTCTTTGTTTATAAATTTGGGCAATCTTTTCTTCAGAGGCGCCATGGTCTGTCTTATGCTCCTCTTCAAGACTCTGAAGAGTCTTTGCTGGTGGAGACAAATAATAATTCCCATGGCCACGAAGAATTTGAGTTCAGTGAAGTCTTTGTACATCAACTCATCCATACCATAGAGTTTGTGCTTGGAGCTGTGTCAAACACGGCCTCTTATCTTCGTCTTTGGGCCCTCAGGTATCTAATTAAGTGTGGAGCTCATTCACGCATCAATTAAATTGGAAAATTGGCGGTAAGAGGCTTTATACTGTAAAATGGGTTAACCCACCGTAGTCTCAAATGAGACTGTATTCGTACATTTATATAACTGTGAAAATACTATCCAAGTATTTGCACATTCAGTCCGTACAGCTTCCCTCATCAACGAACAAATATAGCAGCCTTGAGCTGCTGTTGTAACTATCCTACAAAATTCCAACTTGTTAACAGATGGAATACCCAAATGCATTGTACAAGGGGTCCGTTTCTTTTAGCACATTCATTTCTTCCATGATACTCCTAAGGAACATTTTTAGACATATGTAAAAGGTGAACTGACTTACTCAGACCCCATCTTGTGCTGGATAATTGGGTGCCATCTTTCGGATTGTGCTTGGGACAACCTACATTTTGCGAGCTTGCTGATTAGGAACACAGAAGAATAGACTTCTAGCTGGCATGCTGTTTGATTCTTTACTATTGATTTTGCATTTTCTTGTACTTTGAGAGAGTATTTTTTATTTTCAAGCTGATCATGTATTTCTTTGACACTTCTTTCAGCCTTGCTCATTCCGAGTTGTCAAGTGTGTTCTACGAGAAGGTTCTGCTTCTTGCTTGGGGGTAAGTTTGTTTCTTTTCAATATTCTAAATGTTGGATTGGGCTGTAGATTGGTTAAGTAATTTTTTCTGTTAGACAACTTTGACATTGACTCTGGAGAGCCAAGTCCTGAAGTAATAGCCATATTTAGAATAGCCGTTGTCTTTTTTTCTTTTGAGCATCAAGGCTTCCGATTTGGCCAACTAAAATATTTGTTTCTGAAACAACAGAAGCAGCTCTTTTGAGCAGCTTTCTACGCATGATGATTTGTTTACATGGTATTAAACTCTATATCCCTTGGAATTGAGGTATTATTTGCCTGTCTTTCATCCGCCCCAGACCATAACGATAGCTTTTGCTGTCGTTGGAATATACTGGGTATGGTTGTTGTTTGTTGTGCATATTGAGTATGTCATGCAAGGACGAACTAATATTGTACTGCATGTACATGATGCAGGTACAACAATGTTCTGATTTTCATTGTTGGTTTAGTAGTGTTCATATTTGCCACTGTTGGAGTATTATTAGTGATGGAAACCCTCAGTGCTTTTCTACATGCGTTGCGGCTTCATTGGGTAGAGTTCCAAAATAAATTTTACGAGGGAGATGGATACAAATTCTACCCATTTTCATTCATTTCACTGGTTGAGGAGGAATGATGAGGCTTAGGTTCGGGTCGTTGTATGGTTTCAAGAGCACAAATAAGGGCATTCTTTTCTTCCATATGGTGATTCATTAAGTTATCGGGCATGTGGTGGAACTACAAAGTGACTTGACATGGGCAATAAATCTACCATGAAGAATGCAGTTTTTTAGCGTTAAACAAGGTGGTGCACAATGATCCTAAAAAAAGAGGTGC
This sequence comes from Eustoma russellianum, assembly GCA_036186865.1. Classification (NCBI taxonomy): domain Eukaryota; kingdom Viridiplantae; phylum Streptophyta; class Magnoliopsida; order Gentianales; family Gentianaceae; genus Eustoma; species Eustoma russellianum. The sequence goes on from AP025045.1 coordinate 540,234, forward strand.
TTATCATTTGGTTTTTGATTTACTTGCCTTCAATTATGTAATATAAACTGAGGATATTACTCTCCAAATGCAATATGACTGCTATAGTCTTGGTTGCAATTTTTTGACGGTTCAATACATGTACATTTACCCGACGGTTACTGAAGAGTTGTGAAGGATATTGCATGATCCGATGAGGGCCTTATGAGACCAAAAATTGACTTTAGTTTACTTTAGGACGGTTGAACGAACCGAATATTTCGTAAGTTGTTTGAGTTTGGTTTGTATTCGTTTGGTAATATTTTGTTAACGAGCCAAATTTGAACAGGTATTTTGATTCGTTTAGTTAAATGAGTCAAACTGTTCACAAACAGTTCAATTCGTTTAAACAGTTATAGGGTTATCGAGCCGAACTTAAACTAAACGACCAAATCAAACAATTCGTTTAGCTAAACGAATTCAGAATTCAAAAACTTAGTATCTGGTTTGGCTTGGTTCGTTAACAACCCCTACTTCTTCATGTTCTACAGGATTGTTTAAGCCCATGGATGATTTCATGAAAGTTAGGTGTCATCCTCTGGTAATCACTCTAAGCAAGTTGGTCGCTGATTATGGATTTCTTCATGCACGCCAACACTCGAAACCATATCTTTAACATGAGAATAAATGGTACGTACTCCCAAGATAATCAGCAGTTTGATAAGTACTGCAGGATAAAATAAACAGTTTGACGTAAAAGACTTTGGCAACCGACTATTCTATATCAACTTGCTGCTTGCTGTGGAGGAAAATGGCACTGCGAAGCGACATATTGTCTTAGTTTAATTTTAATATAATTTAAGAAATTGAATTAGTTTAGCTATTATTTTTATTCTATTTCTAGTTAACTAATGGATGTAAACTAAAAAATGGTATAAGTACTAATTAAAAGACAATATGTTTAGAACAAATTAAAATAAAAAATAAAACAATATTTTTAGGACATAAGGGACCTAAGGAGTATGTTATTCAGCCCTCACTTTCAATTGGAAGGTCGTTTCTTTTATTATTCATTCGTTTGGATCATGATATCATGTAAATTTATATGGTCACTGATGTAAACATTCAGATCATGCTAATTTATGTGGTTCTCTTTAGGTTCGTAAATAGTGTCCCAAGGAAGAGTGTAGGAGCTTTTCCAATAACATTTGTCAGTCCCAATTTTGTTCTTGCTGCATTTGACTTGTCTCAAGTCCTCCCACACACACACACAGAGAGATATATCTGATTAATACATATTGTTTATGCATATTGACAGGATACATTTTTGTAAATACACGTTATACCTGCATATAAATCATACATCATACCTGCATAGTATGTTTCGGCACCCATCAATTCGCTCAACAAAGTTGCGACAGCGAGGGCATTTTCGCCAATTTATCTTCTCTGCTAGAACCCCAAGCGTCCGTAAATTTGCGTCTCCCATGAATCCCCCGGCCTCCCTGAACGAAAACCCCGCGTGCCATGGACGCATGCATTTGAAGCAAAAAAAGCAGCTTGCAGCTTGGACATTTGGATTTTGTCACCGGCTTAGCACTCGTCGATGATCAACGCCGAATGGTGTCTTTTAGGCAATAACTTTTCCCAAATCTCATCACCACCGATTCGCGCAGCACATCGCACTATCTGACAAAGTTGCGATCTCCGATCAATTAGGGATCGAGGAATCGATTGCAGTTAACTGCAGGACAAGGGATAATGTCTATGTTGTCCTCGAGCTTCGCTTGGATGTATTTGATTAAGCAGTCGAAACAGAGACATTGGGTTAATGGATTTGTGATCAGGGGATTAATGAAAAATTGGCATGATTTGACGGTATTAACAAGGACGGAAAAGTATTCTGGGACTAGTAGCCTGCTCAACACAATATATATATATATATATATATATATATATATATATATATATATATATATATATATACATACATACATACATATATATATATATATAAGAGAAACCTGAAATTGACTCAACGGTGGGACTTTCTCCCAGAACAATGATTGTTTACTTTCGACATTTGGATTTTCAAATATGAAGCAACCTCCATATATTTATGGACTTTAGCTTGTGTCAAGGAACTATCCAATGTATACGGAAAACTCATAAGTAACGGTCCTGTAACAATTCTATTACTTAAGTGAATCGAGTTCGAGTCTCCCTCAATTAAAAGAAAAAGAAAATCCAATGTCTTTGACGTTTTTCTATTGTAAGTTGTATCACACAAAATTAAAACAGCTTGATTTATTAGATAATAATCATGGTCAGTCATGTCTTGTTTTATAACACATGGCAGTAATCCTTTTAATTTAGTACTTGTTAAATGTTATTTGATATGAGATAATTAGTATCCATAAATATGTTATTATTGTATAGAGAAAATATATTTCTTTCCTGAAACTAGGAGGAAAAAGAAACTAAGAGGAAAATGATGTGAATAAGTAGGAGGAAAATTAGGTTAACAACAATTATATTTTTGAGGTTTGGTAATCGATAGTCAAAATTATGTTAATAAAGAAACTACCAGTCATAATTCAGTTGATATTCGGGTTAGAATTTGCTCCAAAAGGTCAAGAGTTCGATTTCAAGGACACGCACAGTGTGGGTGTTCCTCTGTTGTTAGACCGAATGCATGGTTTGTAGAGACACCTTATGTGGGTCACTGCGTAAGTCATCGCTCAACCTAAGAAACCGTTGGTCTCCTAATTTACATCCTACATAAATTCTTCTTGGTACTAGGACGATAGGACTCCGGGTGAGGAATTTCAATTTGCTCCAAGAAACTAGCAGGAAAATAACTGATGATTGGCACTAATGTAATGGGAAACGTGTAATGATCATAATCATAAGCCAACACACGTTGACACTCCCACACTCAGAAAAGGGCATATCGCCTATCTATAATGTAGACTCTACCTCTATTTTTGGTATATTTCAATCACATATGATTTAATATGATTTGATATAATATCCTTCATTATGACACAATATTTCTATGATACACTAATAAAGTAATGTTTTTACTGCTTTCCATGACTAACAATAGCAAGAACGAGCGACACCATTATGGCTGCAAAACAAAAAATACCAAACAAAATTGAGAAACAAGCACAACAAACAGCATTGTTAATTAAACGACAATCACAAAAGAGTCCTGCATTTATACTTGCTCCACACTTGTAGCAGAATAAATTGCCGCACCTGTACATACGAAAGTAGCAGATTATAACTTAGATATACCATTCATGTTTTCTATATATATTCAAATTATCATTGATTTTATTCTTTTTTTTCGTTTTCAATTTTTAAATTCATCACATCCATGTATGTTAGTTAAGTTAATTCTGTAATCAAAGAATATTTCACATTCATGCAATGAGTTGAACAGACAATGGCATTAGAAACTAACACTGGATTATATTAAATAATAAAAATTACATATATCTGCATGCAACTACCTATGATCGAAATAACGTTTTTTTAATAAGGAAATAACGTTGTTCTCTTCCTTTTTTTTTTCTTTTAGTCAGAAAATAAATGAAGCAGTTTTTGTAATTCTCAACCTTAAGATCTTCTATAATATGCTAAAAAGACCGGTTGTGATCAGGAGAAGTCGAAAGTGAGATAAAATATGAGGCCTCCAATCACGTACTGCCACGTGTACAAAAAAAGAAGAGGTTTAAAATTTTTTTTAAAAAGAAAGTTGTTTGCACACGTGGCAGCGCGTGATTGAAGGACTGCCTCTCTTGATCTGAACCCAAAAATGCCGAACACAAATAGCTAGAGTTGAGCTACAAAGTTTTTGAGTTCAAACATTTATGAGTGCAAAATTTATTTCTCCCATATATCTTTAGAGGTTTAATTCTGTCACGTATCATAAAATAAAGTATTTTATCTTTCATTATGTGATAGCATGTATTGTAATGGTTTTAGGGTAAGAAAGCAAGCGGGTTTCTTACTCACATGTTCACTCTTACTCCACTTACTTCTTTTTTCATCATCTTAAACCTATTACTCTTGATGATTCAGTAGATTTTTTACTTGCTCATTTCTCATCTAGCGTAGATAAACTAAACCTCGTTAGATCTCTCAAATCTACATATGTTGATATTGATTCAGTAGATTTTCAACTTACTTGTTTCTCATCTAGCTTACTCTATAAAGATTGAATAAGATAAAAATCTACATATCTTGATGTTGATTCAGTAGATTTTCAACTTACTTGTTTCTCATCTAGCTCACTATATAAAGATTGAATAAGATAAAAATCTACATATCTTGATTCAGTAGATTTTCTATATATCTTGATGTTGATTTATATTTTCAATTTACTTGTTTCTCATCTAGCTCACACTATAAAGATTGAATAAGATAAAATAGATTTTACACAAGCTTTCTTTCTCATCTAGCTCAATCTCTTTGTAGTTGATTCAATAGATTTTCCATTTGTTCTTTCTCATCTAGTTCAGTATACAAAGATGGAAGTTGATACGTATCTTTCAATTAATTAGAATCGGTGTTTCTAATTATTATCTTGCATACCTCCTAGTATAATATCACTTTCATTAAAAACCTAAAACAGACTATCTTATGTGAAAGAGCCCTTGACGAACATGTTCACATTGAATATTCTACACCGGTTATATCGATAGTTTATTCTACTATTTTATAATTTATAATTAAAAAAAGTAAAGCACCCGTGATTGGTTGAAACCCAATGCTCCTGTCACATCCAGTGCCAGGGACCAGTTCCAAAGGTAGTATAGAGATGAAAATCAGGTACTCAACGGTCCGCTAGCAGAAGTTTAGTCATATATACAGTAGTCTCTGTATAATGAGACTGCAGACCAAAGAACTCCCGCACCCTTGACTCTTGGCAAGAATTTATAATTAAAAAAGTAAAGCACCCATGATTATACCTGCATCGGATGGCTTTGCACCCAGCAATTCGCTCAACAAAGTTCCGACATCGGGGGCACTTCTGCCATTTTCTATTCTCCGCAAGAACCCCAAGCGCCCGTAAGTCAGCGTCTCCGGTGAATCGCCCGGCCTCGATGCACGAAAACCCCGCGTGCCATGGATTCATGCACTTGAAGCAAAAGAGCTGCTTGCAGTTTGGACATTTAGCTTTAATCACCGACTTACCACCGGTGCGGCACTCGTCGATGATCAGCGCCGAACAGTATCTATTAGGGCAATAGCTTCTCTCAAACTTTATCACCACCGATTCGCACAACACATCGCACCATCTCACGAAGTTGCGATCTCCGACAAGATTCCGGCACTTCAGGGGATCGAGGAATCTGTCGCAGTCAATTGCAGGACAGCGGATTTGGGGTATATTGTCCTCGAGCTTCGATTTGATATACTTGATTACGCAGTCGGAGCAGAATGGATGATCGCAACTACGATTTGGACTAATGAATTTGTGGTTTGGAGATTGCATAGGCTCTATACAGATTTCGCAAGTCAAAATCTCGTTTTTCATGTTTGTAAGGATTGGATCATCCGGAGGAGAAGGTGGGTGGGTAGGTGATCCTATGTTCTTCATGGCTTACGAAATCTATCATCTGGGTTTTGTGTTGACAAAGTGCTATACTAGAACCTCAGTAATTTTTGCCCGTAAGAATATAGTTAGAGATATAGTTGCATTTCAGCTGGATACATATCCTCAAGGTTTCTTACATAAATCGATTAGTTTTATAAAAATAAAATCTTTTGGACGGGGTTGGACATAGTATATCTATCTTTTATTCAGATAAGATTTGAGAATTTTTGTTCTTGTAGGATTCTATCTTCTTTCTTTTACTTGTTACACTTTTTTTGCTATCAAAATATTCTTGCATGTGTACACACGTATATATACATACATACATACATATCAAAATAGAAGGGTTGTCATTATTTTCAAACCCAGTAATGCGTAAGCTAATGAAAGTTGTGAATACGCCTACAGTTTTCACGAAAGCATTCTTTATGTCATTCAGTATCATTTCCGGTCATGTTAGATAGGGCTGTAAACGAGCCGAACGAGCCGAGTATTGCGTTGTTCAAGCTCTGTTCATTTAACTTAGCAAACAAGCCGAGCTTGTTCGTTTATTTAAACGAACATATTTACTTGTTCAAGCTTGGTTCGTTTAGCTCACGAACAACATTAACGAGCCGCACACCTTAAACGAACGGTGCCACTTACCGAGCTCGAACAGAAAAAGGTGTTCAAGCTCTGCTCATTAACCTTTTATCCGAGCCGAGCTCGAGCTCGAGCTCGAACAAACGAGCCGAACAATCGAACGACTTGGTTCATTTACAGCCCTAAATTGTTAGATGAGATGTATTGAATTGATACATTAGATGGAATATAATTAACGCACTACGACGGAAGAGATAGTAATAAAGGCTCGGACAAAAGACTTCACTTCTCCGTTTTTAAAAAGAACATACATGTGAAGGGATCTTCCTCACCAACCTAAAAGGTCTCTGTATTCTACACAATACTTATTGGGACGGTAAGTGTGAGGACTCTAAGGGCAAGATAATCTTTTGCTCCAATTCAAAAGCAATGTTTCAAAAATTGTACTTTCTTTGTTTTAAAATTATTATAATTATTTGATTATTAATATAATATAAATTATATTATGTAAAAAAATCATTGTGATAATAATTTAGAACCGAAAGAGTATTAAATAAAATTGCATTCGACATATCACAATCATACCTTTTTTGTCTTATTTTTTTTCTTTCAAAAAAGCACAATCACAATTTTGAATTTGTGGATTTCCGCAATTTGCATAGGCCGGGGCCCACTTAAACTCTTATGTCCTTTCCGGCGCGACCCGGTTGACCATATCAATAACACAATATTCAACGTTGCCCAAAAAGATGAACTCACATTTCAGGGGTCCTGATTGCGACCAATATAAACTATAAAGTTCTTCGTTATTGTACTTTTCCAAGTGCTAAATATTTCCATCCCACTTGCAAGTTGCAGTAGTTATACTCAATCGAATCTCAATAACGTTTTCTTTAACCTGTACATATGTACATATATTCATTTTTTGTCAAAGAATTTCGGGACACTCAATACAAGTTACAACAGTTTTACTCAACCGGATTTTAATAATGCGTTTTTAACCTATATCTATGTACATATGTATTTTTTGGCAAAGAATTTGGGGATATTCATCTTTTAAGTAAAAAAGTTTGTGTCTGTGGACCTTACTTTTATAACATTTTATCCCGCTAATATTAGAAAAACTTGAGAAATTAGTCATCTTGACCATTTTCTCTATGGACGGAATACATGGCAAAACCGTCTTTGCAAATTTTTTTTCTTAAGGTTAAAGAGTCTCTTAAAATCGTTGTTGTTTTTGTTGTGTATACCGAATATGATTGTTGTTATAGTGGTTTCTTCAAAATCGTACTGATATAGTTGAACACCAGTGATAGGGTGTTTATCCCGGATGGGATCACCTCACCGCACGGTGACTCACCCCATTCCCCACCACGTGACACGTGGCAGCAAGGAGGGGTGTTGAGGCTGGATGAAGGTTACCCTCATCCAGTCTCACCATCCCTTCCTGCTGCCACGTGTCACGCGGTGACGCATGCGGTGAGGGAGTTGCGGTGAGGGAATCTGAACCTTGTTTATCCACCTAAAAAGCTTGATTTTGACCTTTACAGCTAAAAAAACAAAAAGCTCTTTCTATACCTTTGATGTAAACTGAGCTATCAATTTTATTAACTTAATTGGGACAGATACAGTAACCTAAGTCAGTATTGGTTCATATAGTAATATTATACACTAATTGTGCATGTCATGGTTCAAATATGCAACATTCTAGTTACAATATTTTAAAACGAATATCAACTAAACTATGCATGTCTCTTTCCGTCTTTATTGCTTCACATAATATAAGCACCAATGGAGCTTTATTTCTATTAGATTAGATTATGTGGACTCCCAAAAACAAAAGAAAACAACAAGATGTGTCCGTGTATGATATCATAATTCATACTTTCTCCGTCCATATAATATACTGGTTTTGCTGTTTGACTTAAGTCAGTGTTTACTCTTAACACTTTTTTCATGACAGTAACGTAACAAGAGACTTGTTTTTTCCGCAGTTATTTCTTAAGTAAAAATGTAAACTATTACTATCTGTCAAAAGTTTCACAACCTAAGTAAATCCTGAATTGAACCAAAACAAAATATCCAATAAAAAGTTTTTGGGTTTTTTTTTCTCTCACTCTTTTTGCAGCATTTAAAACAAATAAAATCTATACAAAATAATGAGATCGTTTATAACAATTTCCATATATTAAAAAAATTACAAATGTTAATATGAATATCATATTAAATATTTCATATAATTTGTACCGGTAATATTCTTAGGAAATTTATTACATCAGATGGTTTATAGTAAACATTTTCTAAATGATAAATTGGTAAATACTTAGCATTCTTTTTCTGATCAATTGCCAAGAATTAAGAGTGAGGGAGAATGAATGTTGCTCACGTGAAGAAGGTTGTATTTAACTCAAAGTAGATAGTTCAAATTATTATAACTATTTATTTTAATATCTGGCATATATATACTCACATACACACACATATATATGTGTGTGTGAGAGAGATGTGTGTTGCATGGGGAGGTGGGGTTGGCATCTCTCCATTAAGACATATAACTTGGAGCAAAAAGTCGAAATCTCTCGTCCTAGAGGTTTTCAGCGCCTCTGATAACTTGGAGCAAAAAAGGCGAAATCTCTCTTCCTAGAGGTCTCCACCGCCTCTGCAGCAAGGAACATTGTGGAGATACAAATTAGGAGGTCAGCGATCTTTTAGGTTGAATGATATTTACGCAATGATCTACAGAAAGGTGTCTCTACAAACTAGCAAAAGTGGAACACCTCTCAAAATGTCTTTACAAACTAACAAAAATGAAATACTCACACTATACATGAACCTGGATTCGAACTATTGAACTTGGACTTAGGCCATTAAGACAGATAACTTTGATTAAGAACATTAGGTGGCAGTTTTTGTCGATGCATGAAGTCTGTCCGCACATTAACCCAAGTCCTCATTCTAGTCTTCTCTCACTTATGAGTACTAATTGCAGCCTCCAATCTCCTTATCTTCAAGAAAAACACGGCTTTCACATGTATTAGCATGTTGTTCTTCATCATTGACTTCCCAAAAAATTTCCATCCCCTATAAGCAATTGGTTTGCTATTTTATACAGCGAAGCTCCGTATAAACTCTAGGATATTCCCCCTGAACTTCGACTTCTATCACAAGAAGTTGTTAATTCTGCTTGTGGGCAACAATTATTTATTCCCTACTTAAAATTTCGCAGTTTAAATTCTTCTACATTATTTCCTCCTCTCGTCGAATCACCGGAGCTCACCGGTTTCTTGCCGGCGCATTATAAGAAACATGGATGTCCCAAGCATACGACTTTATTTCTTCTCGGGCATTGTAGTTGTTCTGGGTTTTTTAGTGTTGAATGCAGCAATTTTCTGCAGTGGGGGAATCACTAGTAGCTTTACTAGGAGGGATCTAAAAGCAATTGATATGCCTCTTGATGCCGATGTCTTTGCCGTGCCGCCCGGCTATAATGCGCCACAACAGGTCCCTCCAACCTTTTCCTTTTCCTCCGTCACGTTTTTTCCCCCCTTCACCTGGCTCTTCTTTTTGTTCTTTCAAATTGCAGAATTGTTGTTTATGATGAGCTTGTATATCTTTATCTTGATCCCTGTTCATGGGTTTTTGCTTAATTAAACTCTGGCAGCTCGTTTTAATTGGTTAGAAAAAGTAGCTAATGGACTCGTAGTTGTATATTTTAATGCGGAATGAGACAGGTGATCCCTCCTAAATCATGTGTAAGATATAAAAAAACGTGGTTTTGATACAAAGTCACTCATATCAGATATGATGAGTGTGATTACTTTTCATTTACACACATATAATACGGCACAATTTTACACTTTAAATGAACAAAAATCGCTTTAGAAGATGATCTCGTCCTTTTTTAATCCAGTTTAAGTGTCTTTCCAATGAAACAGTTTTTTTCTTCTTCTTTTGTCTCTCTCTCTGTGTGTGTGTGTGTGTGTTGTGTGTCTGACTCTTTGTTAAGGTGGTTTTGATTGAGTGTAGGTTCATATAACCCAAGGTGATCATGAAGGAAAGGCAGTGATTGTATCTTGGGTAACACCGGCTGAACCCGGTTCAAAAGAAGTTATTTACTGGGCTTCAAACAGCAAGCACAAGAAGAAGGCCAAGGGAACGATAACCAAATATAAATTCTATACTTACACTTCCGGCTATATACATCACTGCACCATTAAACATTTGGAGGTAAATGTAGGATCTTTCCATATATTTTTCTTTGTGTGTACTGTTTTGGGGCTTTCTTCTCTTTGCTTCTTGTGAATGTTAATCCGGGTACTTCTTCTATTCTGATGGCTGAATGGTCAGTTTACATGATCTTAGCAAAGAGGAAAAAATCCTAATGCAATTCTCTGTCTGTTGGCTGATTTGGCTATTTTTATTGTCATGTTTTGCAGCACAATACCAAATACTATTATCAGGTCGGGATAGGGCATACGACCCGGACCTTTTGGTTCATTACTCCTCCTCCAGTTGGTCTTGATGTTCCATATACTTTTGGACTGATAGGTACTCTTTTTTAATTATTTAAATTGGTTAAGATATGGTGAAATCAAAGAAGGAAGTATTTTTCCAAGTTAGATCGTTCATTCTGACATTTTAGCTAATAAATGAAAGCATTTTCCCCAAGTATAGTAGCTTTTCTTTATTAATTGTCTGATTTGTGATACTGGTTGTTGCAGGGGATCTTGGCCAGACTTTTGACTCGAATAGCACATTAACCCATTATGAAGCAAACCCAAAAGGACAGACAGTGCTGTTTGTTGGAGATCTCTCCTATGCTGATAACTACCCTAATCATAACAATGTTAGATGGGATACATGGGCAAGGTTCGTGGAGAGAAGCGTTGCTTATCAACCTTGGATTTGGACTGTTGGAAATCATGAGATAGATTATGCTCCTGAAATTGTGAGCTTCTTTCAGATTTTCTTTATTCAGCTTTCCTGAGTCTTAACCTTTTTCTATGTTGAAAGGTTTCCCTTGAAATTTTGGGAAAGTATAGCATTTTGAATCTTAAGCTCTAGATATATTCTGGTGCTGAACTTAATGACAAGCAGCTACTGTTCTGTTGCAGGGCGAGTCCGAACCCTTCAAACCTTTCAGCCACCGGTATCATACACCCTACCAAGCGTCTAAGAGTAGTTCTCCTTTCTGGTATTCTATCAAGAGAGGTCCTGCATATATCATTGTGTTGGCTTCCTACTCTGCTTATGGTGAGCTCTTGATTGCATTTTTAATGCTCATCAAGTGTCCACTTTTAACAAGTAATTGTAGGCATGGGAATAAGATTATTTAACATTTTGGTAATACCATGACTTCTATAGCTTTATCAAATCTTGCAATAAAAATTGTCTAGCAAGGAAATATGTAGAATCACAGCATGACACATTCTGAGGCTTGCTAAATTGTCACGTTTTTATTCGTGTTGGTAATTACTACTTGTTTAGCATCAGATTCGCTTTTTATGTGGATTACTCGATAAAGTGGTACTGACTCTGTATCCTAACCTCACCACAGGAAAATACACTCCTCAATACAACTGGCTTGAGGAAGAGCTACCAAAAGTCAACAGGAGCGAAACACCTTGGCTTATTGTTCTTTTGCACTCACCTTGGTATAACAGCTACAACTATCACTTCATGGAAGGAGAAAGTATGCGAGTAATGTTTGAGCCATGGTTTGTTCAGTATAAAGTTGATCTTGTATTTGCCGGTCATGTTCATGCCTATGAGCGTTCGGTGAGTCCTCTTTTTCAAACGAACTATCGCACTGTTGCTAACCTTACGACATAACCGCCACACCATTTTCATATGCATCAGTATGCTAATGTCTCGACCACAAGAATGTTTCAGTATACCATACTCGTGTCCTTTCTCACTTTATTTCGAGGCAGTGAGATGTATATAACGCCTAGCATCTCTGTCCACCAACCCCAGCAAGAGGCTTTCCGACTTTCAAAATGTCTCCTCAGTTACAGACTTTATCCAACATCTGTATCAGTTATTAATAAATAGAAGTTCATAGCAAAGGTTGAACCCCAACCCCAAGGGCCTCTTACACCCCTGCCCGACGAGGCAGCTAGGAAGATGTAAATCAGGTACTCAGCAGCCCGCTAAGAGGAAGGCAGAGAACACGCAGACCCACACTAGGGGTCCGCCCTCAAGACCCACATTGGAGTCTGAAGATAAGGCACCTACAATGCAGGCTACAGGATTCGAAACTTGCACCTTCATAGCAAATTTGCTCATCTGAAACCAACTGAGCTATGCCCTACCAAGTTAAATAGAAGTACCTCGTTGGGACAATATTGCATCCCTCTATTTTCCTGGTTTCTTATGCGAAACATTTATGTTTCAGGAACGCGTGTCCAACATTGCGTATGACATTGTAAATGGTCTTTGCTCTCCCGTACGGAATCCGTCTGCTCCAGTATACATTACAATAGGTGATGGAGGCAATCTTGAAGGCCTCGCTACCAAGTAAGATTCATAAACTCCTTGGGCTTGAACCAGAATGTCCAACATAAACACCTGTTTGCTTTGCCGCAAAATTTCGAGAACTGATGTAAATTCCATTTTTCTAACTGTCAGCATGTCAGAACCACAGCCCAAGTATTCAGCCTTTCGTGAGGCCAGTTTTGGTCATGCAATTCTTGACATCAAGAACCGCACACATGCCTGGTACGCTTGGCATCGGAATCAAGATGGATCTGCCGTATCAGCTGATAAAACGTGGTTCTTCAACAGATACTGGCATCCAGTAGATGAGTCCACAGCTACAGACATATGAATGCAATAGTTTTCCTTTTCCTTCTTTGCGTTCAGAATTTTGTGTACTTTTCAGCATCTACATAGACTGCATTCAAAATACAAATGCGTAGGGCGTCATCAACATGAATAATATGCTACTAACGTTCCAGTGGCATGCCAAATAACTGATCTCACTATTCATAAGTCATGGCTGTAGAGTCATTTGAGTTTGTGCAGTCCGGATACAGCGGGATTTCCTTAAATTCAGCATTTCTGAAGTTCAGCCAGGGGAAAAATTAATAGAAGAGAAAAAAAGGGATAATTAACTTTTGCCCTTTGGCATAATCGACAATAACTCTTAATGTTTAAAAATACATCTTTACCTTCTGATGTTTGAAAAATACACCTTTACGCCTTTGATTTAATTAAAAAAATGTTATTTGAATATATATAATATGAATTGCCCCTTTTGCATCTATATTCTTCATCTTCTTCCTATTAATTCTTGCATACCACCCAAACTCTTTCCAACGCCATCCAAAAGTTCCACCAGTCGCCGTCCGAGCCCCTCTCCTTTGCCCCTCCCCCACCAGCCGAAGACCAAAAATTTAAAAACTTAGAAATAGAGGCACCTCTTTTCTCCTCTACGGAACGCTTAATTGCATTGAGTAAAGAAATTGATAATTGTGATAATAACAGAATTGTTGTTGATTTACAACCTTTGGTCCTCAGACATGATCCAGAAAACTCACCTTAATGGTAACAACGGGTAAACTATGTTGCATGGTATCATGAAATTTATAAAACATGGAATCCTTTAGTAATTATACAACGCTCCAACTTCCACAGATGTAAATAAATTTTTTTTTTTACTGGTTTTGAACCCAAAAGATTCAAAAATTAATAATATTAAAGAAGATACGTAGTTAAAACATTTTTTGGAATTACTGTTACCATCCTTCAAAGGAAAAAAAAACTGTCACCAGCAGAATATTTTGAGTCTTAAAACAAAAATTAAAAATGAAAATGAATGACTAAAACTAGTAAAACTTTCACATGACATTTAAGAGGAACAAGTATGTTATAGGGCACAGTTCAGTTGGTAAACGAATTAAAATTTGTTTCAAGAGATCAATTTTGATTCCAAGAACAGTGTGGTGTTCTATTGCTGCTAAGCCGAATGCCTAGTTTGAAGAGAGACACCTAAGTCACTGTGTAAATCCTCACCCAATATAGAAGACCGCTGAGATTTTAATTTGTATCTTCCATAATATTTTTATGAGTGAGAAGTGACAAGATGAATAGCCTCATGGTAAGATCTTCAAGTATTGTGTACACGTGAAAAAAAAAACCAAAGGGAACTATATGTAGGGGTGTCAAACAAGTCGTGTATCGTGTTTCGTGTTTTTTGGGTTTCGTGTATCAAAGTGTTATACCCATACCTTACCCGTTTTCTTCGCATGTATGGATGTAGATACCCAAATCCGTACATGTCAGGTTTCGTGTCGTGTATCGGGTATACCCACGAACTTAACAAGTACAAATATTTCAAGTCGTGTACATGTCATTTCATGTATTTTTCATGTAATTTCAGGTTTCGTGTATTTTTCAGGTTTCATGTACTTAAACGACTACGGATACAAGGTCATCTAAACTCAAATCACCTGACTATGCAATAATAGATTAAAGAAATGAGATTTGGGAATGGAGGAATATTTTTTATTAATTATAAATTTTATTTAAAATATATTTTTTAAATTTCGTGTCTAAACGGGTATAAACGTGTACCCGCGGATATACCTGGATACGACCCGCCATTGGTGGGTATCTTTCAGGTCTTACCCGATTTGTACACGAAACCCGCCAAGGTCATACCAATACCCACGAAAATTCGTGTCAGGTTCGGGTCGTGTCTGAAATTGTCACCCCTAACTATATCATCATTTGATTCCTGATAGAAGTCAATCGCACGCGCGGCAAAATTACGATTGATGAGCCTTGGTTTCCGGACAAAATCACCGTCGAATCTTCAAAGAGATTCAAACCGACTGCGAAATTACAAGCAGTATTTGATTTGTTAGAATGGCGCAGCAAATGATCGAGAAGGCTTCCTCCAATGATGATGATTCTAATAAGAATAATCAGAAGAAAGCCGACCTCACTGTCGATCTAGAATTCTTCAGTAGTATGCTTCAGCCTTCGCCATCCGAATCTGATGCTAAGTACGTCGGAATCCGCCTCCTCCTCCTCTATCGCGAAGCTCAGTCCGGTGTACTTCGCCGCTAGGTACGCCTTTGCTTACCATTGTGTGCTTGCCAATTGTTCCAATTCATTGCCTGCTCCCAAATTCGACTCTACTATATACAGTTTGATATATTAGAAAAGGAAACTGGATTAGAAAGCGCTGTTTGCGGGGAAAGGGAAATTGTATTAATTTTCTCTGCTTCCGATATCAATGCCGCGTTTACTTCTGCGTTATAACGAAGGACTCGTATTCTCACAAACTCGCTATATTGAATTTGTTCTAAAACGTCTCAATATATTTGATGTGAAACCAGTGAAGACTAATTATGGAAATACCTCCTTGTGCGCCATGTGTTTCGGTTGGTGGAGCTAGTCGCAGAGATTAATCTTATACCTTTCTTTCCTGCAGGTGAAACAATAACTTTCTGTCAGTTGGCAATGGAAACAGGGAGATCACGGTACTTGAAGCATATTTTTCGTTCCATGTTTGCAGTAAATTATTATTACTGAGATCATCTTTATTTTGACTGCTTTTACTGTTGAAACCTTTAAACAAACCCTGTTATATAGCCCATATTTGTGCTACACATGCGGCAATTTTTGTTTGC
The DNA here is from genome assembly GCA_036186865.1 of Eustoma russellianum. Classification (NCBI taxonomy): domain Eukaryota; kingdom Viridiplantae; phylum Streptophyta; class Magnoliopsida; order Gentianales; family Gentianaceae; genus Eustoma; species Eustoma russellianum. The sequence goes on from AP025045.1 coordinate 556,026, forward strand.
AATTGTTTTATATAGAAGAAAGTGGATATAGGATGGCTTATCTTTTTCAACCTAGGTGTTCAAGAAGTAGAGGAATTCTAGAAGATGATGAATGATAGATGGAGTTTTTATGTTTTGTTATGTGCTATTCATCTATCCTTCTTAGATATTTTGAACCAAAAAAAGCTAGTATTTGACTTTTTGATTGATCTCCATTGTTTAATCTTTTTTCAACCGTCAGTTTGGTTGATAATTTTGGTTTCCGGGAGCTAACATTCATGAGTAATGTAAGGATAGCAGTTTGCTCATCAGGGTCATAAACTGTACGAAGGAAAATTTGGGGTCTGCTGTACCTGAAAGTATTATTCAGGTTTGCTTGATCTGTAAGAGTGTAGAAACTGTCCTTTTTCTTCACCCTTTGGATATTACTCTTTCTGCTGATTAATTCTGTTATCTGCATCACAGGTAGTTAACTTCAGCACCGGAAGAACAATTGGCAAAGCAACCTTTGGCAGTGAGGTTACAGCTATGGACAATGACCACACTGGTCAGCTAATATTCCGTGGTGTTGCTCAGGTTTGTGTATTCTTTTCGCCTGATTTTCATTTTAGTATCATCAGTACCAAAGATAGCTTTTTGTTATTGAAGTTACTGCATGCTTGTACAGGGGAGTATATACAGTGTGGTTGTGACTCTCGCACCGGTTCTCTATCTCAGTCTCACCGGCTGCGAAGTAGTGATAAACACAAGTCTCCAGTCACGACAGTACAGTACAGAACGTTTTCTTCACTTGCGCGAGGCCCAGTCTTGTTAAGTTTTGCTCATGATGGAAACTTGTCATTCTTCAGGTTGAACTGATTTATAAGACACTTTCATCGCCCAACCCTTCTTTGTAATTGATATCTTATTTTAACAGATGCTGATATACATTTTTTTTATTTCACTTTAGCGTATCTCCGCAGATACAGGGCATCTTTTTGAAGTCGCTGGAAGTGAGGATGCGAACATGTGCTTTTATGACTTGGCGAAACCAAGACATACTTGTGTTAATAAGCTACATGTACTTTTGAATTACATCTGTTATTTTTTTGATTGCAGAATCGGTGGATGTTCTGTTATGACAAAATTCCTTCTACGTGGTCTAATTACGAGTGTGCAGGGTCATGGCTACCCAGTAATAGGTATTGCCTGGAATTATGGAGAGAATTTGTTAGCTTCTTCTGATTTTGGTGGCACTGAAATCATATGGAAGAGAGCGAAATCAAACTGAACATCAATCAATCACACCACTTCTCGTCGTATGAAGATGAATTTTTTTATTTGCGATTCTACGTTGATTCTTTTTTAACCCTTTCATCCTGTTGTACACGCCGAAGCCATGTTGTACTTATAATCCGTATCTTTTTTTTATTATTAGAAGTTATTGAATGAATTCCTACATGGATTTGTCCTCTCCAACCCACCATATTGTGTTTTTTTGAACCCCCCTTTTATTCAAGTGAACGACGGCTTTTAGTTCAGTTACCAACATTCAACAGATTCCAGATACTATTTAATCCGTCGATGTTGGAAAGCAGCAAATTTACAGGAGACATCATTCAAGCACAGAAAAGAATTCTACATGTGCCCTGTTTAAGTCCTCATAATTACGTGCAACATACAGGAAAATACTAGGGAAAAAACAACGGAAGAAAAAAGAAAAGGAATCTAAGGCCTACACATAATTACAGAACAACACAGTAACCTAAAGACACTATTTATAGGCCATTCCACACACCTTACAGTTTCCAGTGCCCGTGTTACACTTACAGCTATAGCAAACATTTGCTTGCACCTAAAGAAAAATAAGAGGGCAATACCCGGTCTGCGATGTTTCAGAAGCAATATCATCGCCTCCGCCGTTTTGTTTCCACCTGAATCATAAGAATAAGGGAAAAGTCAAACGAAAACACAAATGGTAGAACAAACTTATCTTGAAGTTAGTCTAGAACCAGAAATCTTCTATACAGGACTAGACAATCAGTACAAAATCATACTATTTTCTCCATGATATCTACAATTGGCTAGCAACAGTAGCTAAGATCGTCCCCATGACTTGCTAAAGAACGCTCTTTCGCTTCTATTTCAAATTATTCGACGGCTGCGATGCACGTTGCCCAGTGTACCAAACCAAGTGACCTCAGAAATGTACATCTTCTGTTGACGCCCAGAGTTCTTTCTTTTTAAGAACGAGTAATAGTAGCAAACGACATCTAATCAACCCAAGGCCGCTATACTAAGTTAAACAGGTGCCCGTCACCTATATCCATGAAATCAGAAATGCAAAATCGCACCGTCCGCAAAATTTGCAGAACAAAGTCAAAGTGCCAAAATTGATGTGAATCCCATATCCCAAAATAGAAAGAAAAAAAAAAAAAAGGGGGGGGGGGGGGGGAGGGCATCGAGACTTCATTAGGACATCTCGCACAAGATACAATAAGATAATGCTGACATGAGTCTTGGTATCCCAAGATATAGTTATCGATATTAAGTAAGATAGTGCTTACACAAAAACTCCAAATGTCACCCCTCCTCATGTCTGATATACTAAGTCTTTACTCACTCTATAGGTGCATGGATCTAACAAAACGAGTTCATACCCTCCTTTTACTTTTTGCAGGCCAGGTTGGGGTATGGAGTTCCATTAGTTGAAATTTATATTATTTGACCAGTCCATTATTTCAAAGCAACACACATGAGTCTAATGCATAAAGGCTTCATCTTGTCCGTGACTGCAATTGTGACACGACAAACTTTCTAGTCTGCAATTCACTGCTGGTGGATATACATGCACATTGAGTTCTTAGGAAGCTTTGCACTGGCATATATACTTCTTTTTGGTCAGTAATAATTGGTAAAGCTACCTAGAAAAAGAAGAAGGTATAAAATAAAATAAAATAAAATAAAATAAAAACAAGGGAGGGGAGTGCTGGAGGCAGTTGTTGGACAACATATCAGCAGGCTTATTCATATGAAAATCCCAATGTTATGCTTTCGATTCTTCTAAAGGCAATCATGCTGCAGGATTTAAAGTACTAGCAGGTCGATATGTCAAATATTTCTTAGTAGAAAACCAGAGCAGAACTGCTTCGCAAAAAAAAAAAAAAAAAAAAAAAAAAAAAAAAACTGTAATCCAAAAGTTTTTTTACGGACTATCACCGGACTATGTTAATATCATAACAAAATAAATAAACAGTCCGCTGAATTTCAGATAAAACAATAAAATTCACCTTAGCATCAGCACGTCTAGAAGTAGCATGTGCATTATGCAATTTCTTATGATTTTCGGACGAACAATTCTCACAGTAGAAGTGCTCAAGTCTTTTGGCTTCCTCAGCAGTCATGTCTAGACAGGTAGGGTGAAACCTGAAACAAGACTTAATAATTAAACGTTCAGCAATGTATCTTCTCTAATATTGTGTTCTCGAACAATCGGATGCAGTTACAATAAAAATTAAGTCTAGAAGATAACCATTCGTGTCAGCCACACCAAACAGACTCATTAAAAAGATGCATTCTGATGCATTCAGTTTAAGCATACAGCATACATGTAGAGAGACACAGGAAATCCCCTTTCCAGTGGACCAGCGGGTCAAAATGAGATCTGGACCACATTTTTATCCTGAGCAATAATTAGACATGTTATCATGTCATGCCACTAGGGAGGGCAGATAGCCAGCGTTCCCATAAGGTGACTAAAGAGCCCCTACGAAATGGTTGTCAAACTACTTTAAAACCATCAAACGCAATGCATAAAACAACCCGGCCTCGACCATCCTTTAATTTCGAAATAACTTGCAAAAGAATTTTATTGTGCAACCACCCTTTTACTTCTAAATGTTCCATACAGTTTGCTTTCCGCAGACAGATTTTTTTCCCCTTTTTTTAGTGTGTGTGAATTAGAATCTTATACACTTGCAAAATTTACATAGTAGTTAGCCAATATATGTGGCTAGGGAAGCTAGGAAAGCCTAGCTTGATGCTACTTAAACTATTGAAAAGAAATAGTCTTACAGCAGAAAGCCAAGTCAAAAACCTGGTCAAGGCACATTAGAAAAGACAGAATATACCCTATTAGCCAAAACATTATACAAAACAGAGGCAGAAAGCCTCTATAAGCCCTGTCAGTCAAAAGTCTTCATGGACAGGCCAAGATTTATGGCCAGTTTCCGTTCTTCTTTTCCTTTCTAATGCCTCCACAAGAAGATGCACAAAATCTAATGTTTTGGAGAATCTCTTTAATTGGTACTTTGACAATCTTTACCAAGATATTGATGAAATCTTTGATTTCTTTCTCTTCAAATTCTATGTGAAACCCAATTTGTCCAGGTACTCCGTTAGACAATCTAGAAGGTCTTTCCAAATGTATAGGTTGTCATTTTGCATCATTTTCTTTAAAATGGATCCCCAAACCTCAGTAGAGTATGGCTATTGAAAGAAAATGTGGTCATGGCTGTGAGCATACCTGTAACAAATAACACAAGTATTAGTTAAAATTAGACCCTAATTTAAAAGTTTGTCTTGTATAGACATCCTCTTCCAACATACCAACCAAAGAATGATTGCGGATCTTGGAAAATGATGCTTATACCAGACAAATTTATACCAATTTACCACTGAATCGGCCACTTATAAAGCTGATTGTTGCACTTCTAATTGAAAATTTCTTATCTTGGATCCATTTTCAATCATCAAAACCATTAGTTGGCTTAATGGTTCTGCATTCTTGGTAAAAACTGATAACACGATCATCCCAACTCCTTCCATATGATAGCCTCTATTGGCTGTCTTCTAAAACTTAAGAGACTTTAGCATTTTTTCTTTTTGTTTTAGGAACCACATTGCTAAAGATTCCCCAAGGATGTAAGGGGTCCTTCCAAAAATAACTAGTAGCACCATTTCCAATTATCTTTGGACGAACTGGTCTCTTACTCAAATGAGCCTTTTCCACATCCAAGAGTCAATAAGTTTTTTTCCCCCTCCCGGAATGACTTTCTTTTTAGGATAACTATATGTACTCACTTAACCCACAATCTTTCCTTTGTTTCCACAGATGTTCCACACGATTTTTATAAGGTATGCATTTGTTGACCAGGACTAAGGCTATTATCCCTAAAGTATTGCAGCTATCTTTTATTACCTACTCCTGAACTTCTGCTCCTACTTGAGAAGCTCTTTCTTGTACAAGTCCTTTCGTCTTGAGTAATGCTCGCATTAGCCTTTTTGTGGTATCTTAAGCAGAGGAATCATCATCAGTATCAGAAGGTTGGAGCTCCTCATTTTCATTTTGACTTTGCCCTTGGTTGTCAGATGTGATTGTCTACAAAGCCAGCTAAATCAACATCCGTATCTACTAAGGGACTAAATTTATTTAGGCTTATCATCTTCCCAACATCCTTTCGAGAGATCATTTGCTGAGAATCATGCCTTTGTACGCCTTTGGTGAGAGTTTGCCTTCTTTAAAAGACTCACGAATCTGCTCCAAATTTACCTTTTGTAGTTGAACTACACTTTCCAGTTACTTGTTGCTGCTTTGGTTTGCTTGGTCCTCCAGACATTTATAGGTGTAGGTTCATTTCCATCATTTGCAGCTTCACTAAGGATGGTCTCTTCTCCTTCTTTGTATTTGTTCATTTCTTACCTTTCTGCAAACAGAATTACTTTTCTCCAACTTCATTTAGCCACCTAATTCTGTTCCTAGAAACAAAGAAAGGTTCATAGGAATTTTCTAGCTACATGCACTCCAGGTAGAAAATAATGCAGAAGTACAGGCTCATAGACTTTCCTAGCAAAGACCAGTAAGTGTATTGAAGCACTAACGGTGCACTTCCAAATCCACCCCTTGAACATAATCGGAAATTCCACGAGTTTCATACGTCCATAGACAATGACTTACAAATTCATAGCTTTGTGAACATTCTAACGGATCCTACCAGCTCTACCACAAGCTGCTCTGTGCTCTCTACATTTCCTTTTATTCATACAAGCTGCAAATTTAAAGTATTGGACAAACTCATTCACGCATCTAGACCTTTTTCAAGAAAGAATAAGCTTCATAAGTGTTACCCAGTTATACGCACCGCAGGAAGAAAATCCAGTAAAGGTTTATTAATTCTTTTAACCAAATACCACCAAGTTTACTGGAAAAAAGAACCAACAGTAATACACTCCAACCACCACCTAATGAACTTAATCCAAAAATCCATAGACTCCACACACCTGATAATTTACCAAATCCTAGCTCTGCAAACATTCTAATGCAGCCAACAAAATACAACATAAGCAGCTTTCTACAATTTCTTCTTATGATACCTTTGGTGAGGGGTGAGGGCAATATAGTCGTTATCATGCATTTAGTGTGAAGGGCCAAACTCCGGCTGAAAACAAAGTCTCAATGAACTGCATTGTGAGTGTAATTATTATCAGAACAATTGGGGATTAGTTAAAAAATTACTTATATGTTTCACAAGGTTATGCAACCATGGACCCTTCCTAGCTTAGTGGTGGAGGATTTCACTGAAAATCAAGGGGCCACCAGTTCAAAACCAGTAGGGGCCTTCATACAAACCATATATTTCTTGCCCAAAAACGATACAAACAACATTATTTCCTTTCTCATGCTTCCCTTGATGCATTTAGTCTTGCCTACTGAAAGGAAATGAAGCATAAATCTCTCCTTGCCAGCTGAGGCCAGGCCACACCATGGTTGCTTATATTTTCCAGAGAACTAAAGAAAGTTGACAGTAAGTTCAGCTCCCCACTTAGCAACCCTATATGACCAAAAAAACATTTTCATCTGCAAAGCTCTTTGGCGTCCAATAAGTATCACTCTGGAAAAATAATCCTATATCCTAGCAAAATTATGAAATGGACACCAAATACGTATTAAACAATCTGTCCACAAGGAATGCCTATCTTTCGCTTTGAAAACCACAAGAAGTGTCTACACAAGAATTTGCGTGTACATGTCAATAAGATCCATGAATCACCATAGAAGCCTTCTAAAAGTGGAATGAAAATCTTAAATGGTTGAGGGAAATGAATATTGCAAATGCCAAACCTCATATTTTTATCGGATGTCCCGAAGGGACAGCAAATGCCAAACCTTCTCTTCACAACTCAGTTGCCACATTCACCAAAAGTAAGATATCTCAGGAATCAACTTTCCCCAATGTTGATTTCAAGATAGCCATTAAACCAATCATTTAAGAGAAAAATAAGAAGGATAAACTGATCGGTATATAGAAACATATGAATGAGCTACTTTCCTAGGCAATCAATAAAATCTCTAAGGTGCTTACTGAGCACTCTTTTGATCATAAACTTAGGTAGGCCACCAGAAAGCTATAGTGGGATAACTGAAAGGTTTTATCAACAAAAAGCAGCCCCACATTCCCTACCCGAAAAGAGTTTTTGGCTATCCAGCTGCCAATATAATGTATCTTTCTTATTTTCCAACATCTGCAACTTGATGCAACCCAGCCAGTGGTTATATATGCAAATACTTTAGCTACGTTGTGGTACAAGGAAAAACTGTGTTTAAAAAAATGTTGGTCAACAAATTTTCTAATGTTGTTATATACTTCACATTATTCCAGTGAACCCACAGACTAAATAGCTCAGATTAGCAGCTTCTACAAAACATGATGTTTTGAACAATTCAATTCATCCATACCATATGAAGCTATCTTTCTGAGTTCTTCAAGCACATGAAGAGAACAAAAGCACCAAGTTTCACAAAATTGAACGGTAGACAAAATAAAGTAAATACAAGCGGCGGCACCACGAAATATTGATGAATGATGCCAAGTAATAGAAAGGCAGAACATAGTTAACAAACATACTTATAAAGAAGTTCCCACACACTCACCAGTCATTGCAACCCTCGCACTGAATCATCAAGTCATCAGGATTGTAAGGCATTTCACATTTACAATACCTGAAAAAATCCCAGATGGCCCAAGATAGTCAAAATAGGAAACAATAATAGCAAAAAAATGTAACGAACTTTGACATTCATAACAAAGATGAACGAGTGAAAACTAAAGCTCTACAGCAGCACAAGCACAAAAAAAAATGCAGAAAAAGTAACAAAATCAACATACACAGCAACTCTATCAGGATTGAAAGCCCCGGTAGCTGAATTATACTCAAAACGACAAAAGAAATCGTCGTTTCCAACAGCATCAAGCTTGGTGTAGGTCTTGAAGTTGTGAACCGTACACTTGCCCTCTATAGTGTCGGCGCTCTGGAAATCATAGTGATCTGAGAGAAACACCTCCTTAGATCCATGGAACTGACGGCGACCGCCGATTGATTCCTCCGGCCGGTAATACCACCGGACATAAAGTCTGACGTTCGTACCTCTGCTGTCGGACTCTATCCTCTCCACCCTGGCCACGTACGACGGCTTTGAAGAGTCCGACGGTCTCATCAACACGCAGTCTTCAGCTGGAAACACGAAAAAATCACCGGAAAATCAAAATCAATCAACATCTTTAACATCAAAATTATTGACTTTTTTAACATTAACAAAAGGGGAAAGTGGAAATTAAGCAGTAGAAAAGTAGAAAAATTACGTCGGATGGTTTTATTGATGGATTTAACGGTGTAGGAATCCAAAGTGCGGCGAGAGGAGCGGGATTTAGCCATCAAGTAGTGGAAGAGTGAAGTAGTGACATGTAGCTGAAAGTTTGGGGGGGAGAGAAATTTCCTTAAAAAGAGGGAGAAAGAAAGATAGACAGAGAAATGCATTTCTTTTATTTTTTAAAAAATCCTATTGCCTAGTATACATAAAACTTTTTTTTCGAAGGTCTTTGTAACTAAGATATAAAATATTTTTTCTTTTTCAAAGACGAAATCTACTTAACTTATAATTAAAAAAATAAGATGAGTTAATTATCACAATGCATCTAAAGGAAATACACTTTTAAAAGCAATTTGATTTTCTTATAAAGAAGAAATCTCACAATTCAAACCATGCCTTCTTTGCTTCAAAAATTACTTAATTAAATAATTAGTGTATCAAAATAAATTAATTGATTAAGTAACTATGCAAGTCGTCATTAGGTTGATTATAAGCAGACAGACAAGCGAATTGACTGCAAGGACACAGCAAAAAGAACATGGTAAGGTCGGTGTATTGTTAGTTTATTAGTTAATGTGGAGGATTGCGGAGGAACCCAAATTAGGAGCTCAGCGGCCTCTTAGGATTAGGTGAAGAATTACGCAGTGAATCACATAAGGTGTCACCTGTAAACTAGGTCGGATAGCTGTAGAACACTCACACTATTCGTGTTTCTGGAATCGAATTTTTGACATCTTGAAACAAATTTCAATCTGAGTAACAACTGAATTATGTCCTGTAGTAATACATATCAGTTCTTAGTTGATGTATTGGTTATGTTTGATTTGTGGAAGTTGTTATCCTTTGGTTAAAAAAATAGAAAGTCTCAATCTTTCGATCCTGATGAGATCCGAGGAGGCTCCATATGAGACGAAATATGAGGCCTCCAATCATGCGACGACACGTGTACAAAAGGGTCCGTTGTTTACTTTTTTTATTTTAAAAAAAAGTCTCTTTTATACAAATGACATAGCGTGATTGGAGGCCTCATATTTCGCCTCATATAAAGCCTCCTCTGATCTCATCCGCTTTCAATCCTCGGTTTCAACTCCTGTTATGTTTTCAGTAAACTTAACGTATAAAGCACATAAAAAAGAAAATGAAATTTTTTCTAAAATTCAGATATTAATAGTATTCTCTAGATTGTTTTTACATTTAATACACGTGGTAATTTGTTGTCTATAAGTCATGTATTCATTTAGCAAATGTATCCCAGAATTATTTTATCTTTTCATAAAACAATTCTAAGAGTCCAAGCTATTCTAAGATTCCAAGACATGAGCATTAGACGTTGAGCAAAGATTTGTGTTCTTTTATTTATTCTTTTTGCAATTTTTTAGACATTTATCAGTTTAAATTCCTTTAAATTAGTATAAGAAAGAAGGTTTTTTTAGATAGAATGAAGGAGAACTATCCCACCTTTTTCTGATTTTATCTTTGATGGTAAAAACAACTTTGATTAATGGATTATAAGATTTTTTTAAAGTTCTTGACATATGTGACATGTAAAACGTATTTGACATTCATGAAGATGAGACCAAAGCTTTAGAGATAAATAGGAGTCAAGATATTTTGGCTCGATATTATCTCAACAATTGAAGTTATCAGTCTTAAACAAATTTATATGAATATCAGTCTGCAGAAGAGACTTGAAAAATTCTTGTGAACATCAATAAAAAAAGAAAGTTAAAAAAGCTCGCTTACACGAATTATGAATGTAGTTTGAAGTGACTTAAACGAAGCGTAATAGAAGATGCATTAATCAACAAAAAGAATTGGGCTCATTTTGTTCTGCAGATGATGTGTAGAAGGCGTAAAAATGTACTTCTATACACTTGTTACTAGTCTTTTCACAAGAGAAATTCTGGAAGCATCCCCACCAATCTCTTCAAAAACTACTAACAAATTTCGGATTGGCTTCAACCATGATCGAGGAACATGATACCTGCAAAACAAAAAGATGTTGTTGTCTCAGGCCATTGGTATCAACCATCTTTCTCATTCACCAAAAAGTTCAAATAACTTTTAGATATCCCATTTGTCAAACAGATTTACCATCTTTGAGTTGGTTGTCCACAACCATGTTGGCACTTGAGTTGTCGATATGTCCCTGAATAACTGCACTCATTGCTGCAGTTGCCTTTGGCATATTTTGTCCAATATCTCCCTATGCTCTGACCATTGATCCACGCTTGACCCTTTCCCATGCTGCCCAGATCCAACGCGAGAGGCTCGTTACCTCTTGGCTCGTTAAAATAACCCTGCATTCCAATACACAAGTCCATAATGTAGTTGAGTGTCTAGACTCTTGAGACTACTTACACATGAAATATTTAACCGGTTTTGTGTGCATACCTTGTACCATGTCAATGGTTGTAGCTCTGGTGTAACCGAGGTTTCTCTCATCCAATCAACAGATGGTATGCCAGAAGGAGAATATAGGTTCATGGCTTCTCCTTTAAGTCCAGTCTGTATCAAAAGAAGACTTTGAGATCAAATGATACGTGTTATTGAGATTAGAAGACATCATTTTTTCGTTGAACCTTGTATGACCATTTCTGCCAGGATAAGTCCCTAGGTCCCTTGTCAAGCCCATGTAATATGACTGGTCCCAGGACGCCTATGCTCCTTGTCTCAAACAGTGTGCCATCATTCTTCATGCATGAGAAAACACAAGAAATTATACAATGGAATTACCAATGTCAAGAAAATGCTTTTCATGGTACATCCTTAGAAGCTTAGGATGTTTTGTAACACAAGATTAGCATGTTTGAAAGTATAGGAGTTGAGAATCTAACTGGTAAACCAACAGCAACACTGAGGAGTGATATTTTATTCAATCCCGCTCGTAAGTTTATCCCTCCTGTAAATGTGAATCTGTTGTCTTCCCAACTACCATAGGCCGACCCTGTAAAACAAGCATGAAACTCTGAGGTTCATAAAAGAAAAGCTATGGAGTAATTTCTGTAAGACTATGCCAAAAAGAAAGCCAGCTGCACCTGATAAATATCCATTAATAAACACATGCAAGGCATGTCCAGCTGATTCCACAGTAATAATGGGAGAATGCCCTCGATGATAAAGGAAAGATTCAGCTGGATTTATGTCGACACTGAAACATTCCATTGATGCACATAAATTCCATATGGATACTTAAGGCTTATCTCCAAAGATAGATTTTCAGATTTCCTTATCCTTTACCTGGTTGTATACCAAAGGTAATCACTTGTATCTCTAGTGACATATATTTGCTCAAGTAGACCAGTATATGTGATTGTGGAATCATCATTTGCGCTGAATATTTCCTCACTGAATGATTCCCACGGAAGCATTTTCACATCTGTGGCCAACATTAGTGCTTTTGATGGATTTGTTTTCACCTAGATGAACAGAAAATTATTTTCAGTTGGACAGGAGGAAGAAAAAAAAGGAAAGAAAAAGTAGATACCTGTCCATGTGACTTACCAATGCAGTATTGAAGGCCACATATTTGCAATCAGGAAGAATGCTGATAGACCAAGCAGGTAATTGATAGTGCATTCCATTGAATGTTACACGTGCAGACGAATTTAAATGGTAATTTGAGAGAAAAGCTGCACACCCTCCAGACTTAGAAGCAAATACATGTGCCTGCAAGACTAAATAGCAGTTGCTAGCATATGAAAACTAGGCGGGATAAATGTGATGTGTGGTGGATGGTGCCTCCCTTGTTATATGATATTTTCTTATCCTGAAGAAAAACTAACCTGTTCATAATTTCCAAGAGCGATTACGGTAGATTCAGCAGAAACCAAAGCATGCTCACATAACTTAATAGCCTTATGAAGCTCCATCAAATGATCATATTTAGGCTGCCTTGCCAAGCCTATCCATCATCACAGAAACTGATCAGTCCCACATACCATTCGGATCCAATTCTATTCAAACGTCACGTGTTGAACTGGAACTTGGTAATGGAAGAATTTGAGCTCTGTCTTACCATATTCATCAATAGGAGCATCATAGTCGTAGCTGGTGGTGATAAATGGGCCTCCAGCAGTTCTTCCATAATTAGTTCCGCCATGATACTGTATAAGAAAAATATAAATCGGTGTTAATGAGCATTACGTATAATTGCTGAGATGCAAGAAGTTTCTACTTCTGTTCTTTATATAAATGCAGGAGAACAACATTGTGATTTGAGTGACATCCTATGTTTAGTTGTCATTTCTAACTCATACTGATGCCAACACCTTCTTCCTTACATTTCTCTAACACTATATGCTACTTCGCTGCAAGAAAATTGAGGAAATTTAAAAATGCAGAAGTTTGAGCAGCCAGCTTTTGTTACCAGGAACAAAAGCTAACAAAAGCAGGCAGCAATTAATCAACAAATTCCAACACTCCTCTCCTTTGACATGCGTACTACCATCACTTATTCTAAACCTAGGAATTTAATAATTGATTCCTCCTACTTGTTATCATTTGTGTGTGAACTGCTTTCAAGAGTTCAAAAAAAAAAAAAATACCAAGGGAAAGGGAAAACATGACATTATTAATGTTCTTACCATGTAATAGTTCACAAATGAACCTCCTTTTTGAATAAAACGGGCAACTCCAAAGGCCAAATCTTCCACCGGTCGATGATGAATTGGACCGCCAAACTCTTCAAACCTAAAATAATGGCAGTGGTTAAAGTAGAACCATAGCCAAAGTGACCTCTGAGGTATAGCAGGGAAAGTTCAATTTACCAGCCAGTCCAGGCCTCTGTCCAAATGGTGGGTTTGTATGGCTTATTAGGAGCAAAGTAATCACAGTAAAACCCATTGCACGTATTAATCTGTCAACAATCATCCACACACGTTTCATTGGATTATGCTCATACTTTTGTTGGTCATCAAAGAAACTTGAAACGAAAGCAAAACTTTAGCTTTTGGGAAACAGTAACAGATACTAGGAGTATTATATATTACCATCACCGTCTAGTCTAAAGAAGAAAACATTCTTTCCTGTTGGTAATAGGAAAACATAGAGAACTAAGTCCTTTAATTATGCTTATTATGTCGGCAACACGATTATTAGATCTAAAAAGTCGCTAACCACGGGATCAGGGGCATCATCCTCCTTGCACATAACCCATGGCACTCCAGTGTCCAATTCAACAGCCATTTTAGCAGCCCAAGTCATATATGCACGTCCAGCATCACCAAATGCTTTGCTTTCTAGACCATACTCATTTTCAATCTGTATCAATACAGCGAAACGTAACCCATTACGGACAAGCCCTATTAAATTCTAGTATTGTCATGGAATGCACCAGCTAGGCAAATTTGGCAGGTAAAACCTGGGAAAGAATAATAGGCCCCCCTTGAGACTGAAACAACCTTTCATTCTTCATCATCTGAACAATTTTTTGGGTAAACCGTTGCATTGCTGTCTGCCAAACAAAAATATCCAGAGGATTTCAGCTGAGTGTTAGATAAAATTATTAATTTTAAAAAAACAAAAGCACACACAAAAATCCACCTAGAGAAATACCTTAAAAGGTTGATTATCAGTCCTGAACTTTATCCCTGGAACGTACTTTAACCACACAGGAAAGCCCCTGAAATAGAATCAAAGAAAAGTTTAAAACTCCATTTATTTCTTGGAATTCAGTGAAAGACTAAAACTTCTTACTACCCAAAGTTCCATTCTGCACAAACATAAGGGCCAATGCGCAGATGTACATACAGCCCTGCTTGCTGGACCAACTTGATAAACCGAACTAAATCGTTTCTACCCTCAAAATTAAACTGAAAATCAAGAAACAGAGCATATTTACTCAATGCAAACTGAAATTTTTTGAGTAAGACACAATTATCATCAAACAAAACCAAGTAAAAAAAGAAGAAGAATCCTTGATGTACATTTCCCTGAGATGGTTCATGAAGGTTCCAAAAAACATAAGTATCAATACAATCCAAGCCTCCATCTTTTGCTTTCTGTATTAGCCCTTCCCACATCTGCATTTAACAATTCATTTCAACAAGCGTATCCTCAAATGGGGTGAAGAAAGAAATCGTTTCTTTTTTCAAGAAAGAAAAAACTCAAGAATTGAATAATATGTACATAATAACATCATCATACATCAGGGGTGCTTCTTGGATAATGTATGGAGCCAGAGAGAAGAATTCTTCTTTGTCCATTGATAATGAGAGCCTTGCTATCATAAGTGACGTTGCAAATGGCGAGCTCAAAAGCATACATCAAAAGCATGCAAAGAAACACCCACTTGGAAGCGAAGATAGCTTCCATGTTTTCTTTGCTATTGGTTTCACCAGCTGCTGAAAAAAAAATGTGGGGGAAAGCAGTATTAATTGACGAGGTCGGATTGTCTCGCCAAGGTAAAAGTCGAAATATCCGGGGTTAAGGCCGTCAACCCTCCGTCACTTGTTTTCTTAGGAAACCTGAGAAAAGAAAGAACGCGTTAGGAGTCCCAGGGCGCTGCCCCGGGGAAACCCTCCGACGCTCAAGTCAGTTGTGGGCATCATAGCGTATGGCTTTAACTGAAATATAGGTTTGATGAAACCTGTTTGAGGTCGGCCAGAGTGCAGGCCGAGCTGAGGTGAAAACAGCGGGGTGTTTTACTTGTGATGTGGACTTGTAATTTTGGCTTCTGATTTTGCCTTTTTCAACTTGGAGCTTCTTACTGTTGGAGAAGCCCTTTTATAGCTGGCGAAGCTGGGAGCTGTGTGCCTCAGATGGTTAAGATGCCGACGTTTGGCCCGCTTGCATGGTAGCCGTGCAGCTGCTAAGGATTGCTGTTCTGGCACCTTTCCTTCGAATGATTGACATCTGGAAAGGTAGATGTTGCATGTGGACCACGTAGCATACAGCTCTGTGACTGTTGTAATCTGGCCATGTAGCAGGGATGGCGTGGGGCTTCTGTGGCCGAGCCAAAATACTTGTCCGCGTGGGACTCAGTCACCAGGCCGACCTGCGGCCCTTAGTCATTTTTATACGTTTGCTCTAACGTTGACTGTCATTGACTGACGGGTGGATTTTCCGGTATCATCATTTGCCCCCCAGATTAGTTTGGCCGAGCTGAGTTGAGGGCAGGCTGATCTGTTATCGTTGCCTTTAACCGAGGTGTCTCTTGATACCAATTACTCCGTTAACTGTCAAGCGCAGTGTACGATGCATCAGTTTGCAGCTGTACTGATTGAATCAAATTGACCAGACGGATGATCTTCTAGGACACGTGTCTGTCTCCGATTAATTTGTCCTGCACCATTATGGCCTACGCAGATCGAGGTAACGGCGGTTCAGGATTCAATGACAGACTTAATGATGGTGTGGGGACCGAGGCTGGCCTGAACCGAGGTGACCTTTGGAGTAACGGGAACTTGCCTATAAATAGAGCCTCGTTCCTCATTTTTCCCTTTTGCATTCTAATTGCTCTCCTTATTCTCTCTTCATCGGTGTCAGCTCTTCCAGCGTCCCCCTTGCTCCGACGTCCTTTTCACCTCGGCAATCTTCTTCCTCTTCTAGCCAATCGCCTGTAAGTCTTCTGTTTCCATGTCTTCTGCTTCAGACTCACAGAATCGCTCCGAAGGAGCTTCTTATGTTGGTAATGACGGAACTTTTAGTTCCTCATCGGAGAAGACGGTTGTCTCTGAGAACCGTCCTCCAGCTCGGCTTCTGGCTGGTGCTGGTGACGTTGCCGGCCCCAGTGGCCGAGCTGTGCCGAGCAGTGCTATTAGAGTGGTGGAGGTTTCTCCAGAGCAGGCAGAAACCATTCCTCCTCCGGGCTCGGCAACGCTGCCTAGTAAATCTAGGGTTTCAGCTCTGCCAGTAGGAGTTGTCTATAGGGGGTCTCCTTCAGCCGAAGTCCAAGAGTCCTTTTGTACTCTATCCGAGGTGGACGTCTCCTTGATCTGTGGCATGTATGACATCGATGTTGAGCAGTTCGATCCCCTCTTACCTTTGCCCAATCAAACAGCCTACGACCCTCCTGAGGGCTATGAGGCTATCTATGAAGAATACTTTCATTCTGGGTTTCGTCTTCCCATCCCAGTTTCTCTATTTCGCATTCTTCACTCTTACAACCTTAGGCTTCCCCAAATCAAGCCTAACAGTTTGAAAATTATTCTTTCTTTTCTGCTCTTCCTTAGAGCATCCGAACTCCCTTTTGATCATAGAATCTTTAGGAGTCTATTTGCTTGTAGGTCTTCAGAAAGTTGGTATTATTTTACCAAAAGGGTGACTCCTGAAGATTTTAATTATGTTGTAAATATTCCCTCCTTCAAGAAGAACTGGAAGGGCAGATTCTTCTATATTAAGAAGTTAGGGTTACCCCAACTTAATATATGGAAGTCAGGCAGAGCTGACAACACAAAGCCGAGCTCAGAGTTCTGTGACGAAGCGGCCAAGTTGTACTCTGTGCCTGTGGTTATTGACTGGCACAGGGTTAGTGAATCCGTTCTGGAGGCGGCTGACCTGAGCTCCTTAGCCTCAGGTCCCCATTACAAACCCCTTTCTCCAGACAATTTGGCTATGACCTGAGCTCCTTAGCCTCAGGTCCCCATTACAAACCCCTTTCTCCAGACAATTTGGCTATAGTCCGGGGTATGTTCTTGTACTTGTGCTTCCTTTTCACTTCTAACTCCCCCACTTAACCTTACGCACTCTATGCAGGCTCCATGGCTCCTGGAGGGAAGGATGTAGCTGCAAAGATTGCTAAGGCCGCAGCTCGTAAGAAGGCTCAGGCCGCAAAGGCAAGGGCCGAGGTGGCTCAAGGTCTGCCCCCAGCTGAAGACATTGCCGAGGCTGAGGTGAATCAAGCCATCACCATTGCTTCTGAATCCACCATTCCAGGTATCTTATATTTCCTGTCTTGTTGATTCGTTCCTTTAGGTAGTTTTCCTTACTTGGATCATGATAGCAGAGGCAAGGGCCGAGGTCCCTTTGAAGAGCACAGCTCCAGTTGAGCTTGAACAAAACCAACATGAGAGCTCTGTTCTGGGGAAAAGGCAGAGAGATGATGCCCCCATTCCTGAGGCCGAGATGGCACCTACTCAGGAAAACGTAACGGTGGGCGAGTTTGATGAAGGCGACACCGTAATGAATCCTGCCACAGCCAAGAAGATGAACAGTTTGATCCTGCCTATTGACAAGCAGCGTTTCTCAACTGCATCTTGGGGCAGCTTGGTTAATTCTGTCCATATCAACTCTGCTATGGTATGCCCTATCTCTTGTCTGTTTCACATGCTAAAGTTTTTCTAACTCTATTTCTGTGAAACAGCTAAAGGTGCAACTGTCCGAGCTCATTAGCCGAGGTGAGGAGTTGCAAAGTCAGCTGGCAGCTAAGACTCAGGAGTCTGATGCTAAGTCCCAGAACCTTGCTTCCCTGAAGTCAGATCTCCTCAAAATTCAAGGCCAAAGAGAAGAGGCCGAGATCAAATGGGCCACGGCTAACTCCTTAGTAGCTGAGCTGGGAAAAAGAAATGCCGACCTGGAGGCATGCTATAATCAAGTCATGGCCGAGTCTGGGCAGAAGGATTCCACGATCAAAGCTCTGCAAGAGAAACTGGAGCAGCAAACATCAGACTTTTCTACTCAACTTTCTGCGGCCAAGTCTGAAGCAGTGGCCGAGTTCAAGAAATCTGAATTGTTTGAAGAAAATATGGTGCTGCTGCAGGGCTCAGTTATGCAGATGGGCCAGACAAAGGCCATTGATGTTTGTGCCGAGGTCTGCCCCCAGCTAAATAAGGATGACCCCAGGCTGGCTGAGCTCTATAACACCAATGCTGAGGCCGAGTTCGAAGCCCAGTTTCAGAAGTTTACTGATGGGGCAGACTTGCGTGATGATGATGAGCAAATCTAAGCTTAGATTGTATTATGTACTATCATCAATGAAAGTTTCTGCCCTTTTTGCAATTCTTGTTCGCTTAAGCTTTTTGCATTTCAGTATTTTCTTCATACTTTTTGTTGCCGAGGTCGCACATCGGACCTAATAATCTTGAACAATCCTCTGCCCGCAGATTAGTGTAGTTGAACTTTTCAAGTTCATTATTGCCGAGATTGAATGTCGGTCTTATTAAACCTGCTCAACTTTAATAAAAGATAGACAAAATAAGAGTTACCTTGTCTTGCTGAGTTTGAATAAGAGAATCTCGTGATGCCTTGGCCGAGATCTCATTTAAAATCACTCGAGCATATCCGTTGTACACTAGCCGAGGTGAGATATAGAGATCTGCTCCGACCTTATCCAGATCTGCCAAGGTCGTACGAGTCCTGAGCAAGTTAGCGTCCCGAGCTGGCTGAAACGCAACTTCAACTCTTGATCTTTCCCAAACCTGCTGAGAAGAAATCTTTAACCCTCTAGCGGGCTCTTTCCCCAGAACTTGCCGAGGAGAAATTTTTAACCCTCTGGCGGGCTCTTTCCCCAGATCCTGCTGAGGAGAAATTTAACCCTATGGCGGGCTCTTTCCCCAGAACCTGCTGAGGAGAAAATTTTTTACCCTTTAGCGGGCAAGTGCCTGGAACTTAGCCGAGGTCTTTTTTCACCCTTTAGCGGGCAGGTGCCTGGAACTTAGCCGAGGTCTTTTTTCACCCTTTAGCGGGCAGGTGCCTGGAACGTGGCCGAGGTCTTTCTGATAAGAAACTTCAGTTCTGCAGAGCTGTCCACAACACTGAGTTGAATGGAACACTTTTATTACTGAAGTTTCACACACCAAGAGGTGACTTGTACAGGCCAACTACAAGGCCGAGCTGGGGGTTTTCAGATGTATTCGAAAATTGGTCCCCACCTTGAACTCAGTTAACAATCTAGGAAACCTAGCTATTTTTCCAGTTCAGAACTACCACTCAGGTTGATGTTCACCTTAAGGAACATTTAACTCAGCTCCACTGCGCAGGTTTCATCTCGGATCGTGAAAATGCTGCAGATGGCCGAGCTCAATTTGGCGGGCTATCTCTTTTCCGAGCTGCCTACAGTCTTCTGTATCATGCCCTATATCATGATGATATAGGCAGTAGAGTTGTGGGTCCCTCTTATGGAGTGGTCCTGCAAGAGGTCTAGGTTCCTTTACTAGACTTCTCTTCCTCATATAGGAAAGAATATGAGCTTTGGAAGCCAGCAAGGAACTCCTTTCTCTGCCCTGGCCCCCCATCCGGACCTTAACGGATGCTCTTTCTCGCCGTGAGGCCTGGATATGTCTTTCAAGACTTCGAGGCCGAGGTGAGGTCGAGGGGCTCTGTATGGTCTGATCATCAGACCTTCGAAATGGGTACTCAGCTTCAGTTATAACCTCAGTTTGACATTCAGAATGATATCCTGGCCGAGATGGAGAATATTCCAACTGCTGAATGCTGGTACCACTGGAAGAAGGATTACTTGTTCCTTCTCTGAACGCTTCCCTTCTCAACTCCAGTACAGCTTGGAAAGCTGCTGGGTTTTGTGCCACATAGTGTATGGCTCGCATATGTTCCTCATATGAGAAGGTAATAGGAGTTAATTCAAACTCCTGGAAACATGAAGCAGTTGGTTGCAAAGAGAGCCTTTGATTGCCTTCTCTGCTCATCTTTCTCTCAATAGCTTCCTAAATTAAGAATTTTTAGAAATGACTTGATATTTCGAAAATCAAGGGACCCGGAGGTTCGGGCCCTCCTTCTAGCGCCAATTTGACGAGGTCGGATTGTCTCGCCAAGGTAAAAGTCGAAATATCCGGGGTTAAGGCCGTCAACCCTCCGTCACTTGTTTTCTTAGGAAACCTGAGAAAAGAAAGAACGCGTTAGGAGTCCCAGGGCGCTGCCCCGGGGAAACCCTCCGACGCTCAAGTCAGTTGTGGGCATCATAGCGTATGGCTTTAACTGAAATATAGGTTTGATGAAACCTGTTTGAGGTCGGCCAGAGTGCAGGCCGAGCTGAGGTGAAAACAGCGGGGTGTTTTACTTGTGATGTGGACTTGTAATTTTGGCTTCTGATTTTGCCTTTTTCAACTTGGAGCTTCTTACTGTTGGAGAAGCCCTTTTATAGCTGGCGAAGCTGGGAGCTGTGTGCCTCAGATGGTTAAGATGCCGACGTTTGGCCCGCTTGCATGGTAGCCGTGCAGCTGCTAAGGATTGCTGTTCTGGCACCTTTCCTTCGAATGATTGACATCTGGAAAGGTAGATGTTGCATGTGGACCACGTAGCATACAGCTCTGTGACTGTTGTAATCTGGCCATGTAGCAGGGATGGCGTGGGGCTTCTGTGGCCGAGCCAAAATACTTGTCCGCGTGGGACTCAGTCACCAGGCCGACCTGCGGCCCTTAGTCATTTTTATACGTTTGCTCTAACGTTGACTGTCATTGACTGACGGGTGGATTTTCCGGTATCATCATTAATGATTCTGATAACACACTGTACAGTGTCAGAATGGGTCACAGGAACTCAAAAAAGATAGGATTTTTCGCAGAGAACAACGGTTAGCGCGGTATTTTATAGCGAGCCCGCTGTCATTTATGGTGTCTAAGTTGAAAGAATGGGGGTGAGAACACCGGACCAAGTTTGTGATCTTAGGAGGAAAAAAAAAAGGAAATATAATATAGTGGGTCGTGTATAAGGCCATATGTAAGGAGCAAATGCACTGTTGTGCACTAACAATAAATCACAATTTTTAGAAGTATATTCGATTCTTGATTTATATTTTATACTAAATTTTTTAAAATTGAGTTGGTGAAATTCTGAAGTCATGATATAATTTTTTTGCGACCAGAATTCGTAATTTATTTTATTTTTGAAAAAAAAAGTCTTCAGTGTTACATTTTAGATAGTTATTTAAAAGAGATCAATATAAAAGGTGATCTTAACCCAAATGTATAGGCTCATACATCCACAATAACGTATATTTGAAATCTGGCTCGGATTTTTTATTCTAACTTATTGTCTTTTTCTCGTCTCGTGTAAACATACTGTCGGTTTTTACCCTCAAATCAATAGTACTGGAACATTAAGAAAATAACAAATTATCTGGGGTTGTGTTCCTATACTTGTGTCACAAGTTATAATTATTTAGTTTTGTTCTTATACGTGTTAATCTAAATCACAAATTATCATATTTCCTTTTAAAAGCTTTTCCATGATGTTGCCTTATATTTTTTGTGAAACAAACTGGCCACTTTGCCATTCTCGTTTTCGTTGACTCTTTCAATGACTAGTGCACCACATGTACTAGGCCCGTGATTGCAAATATAGAAAAGCACATGACAGTACTTTGATTTTTCAATTTTTTTTTTTTTTTTGTGGCAAAAGAATGAGATAATTAGCCACACTTTTGTTGTTGTATGACAGTAAAGACCTAATGGAATGACACAAACAACTTTAAAAAACTATATTTTGCATATTAAAGTGACTAAAGAAAAGAAAGAAAGTTAAATCAATAAGTTCTTCCTTCTATCAAACATTCAGCACAGGAAAGATAAGAAGGCTAATCGTTGTTATGTATATAACTTTTTTTGGACAAAAATGTATATAAAGAAAGTTAAACTATTTTCTTCCTTCTATCAAACATTCAGCACAGGAAAGATAAAGGAAGCTGATCATTGTTATGTATATACTTTTTTTTGAGACAAAAATGTATATCATAATTAAAGAATCTTTTTTTTAAAAAAAATCATGTCATAGATAATGCATAATGATTCGAAATTGTAAAAATTTACATAACAATGGAGTGCATCACCTAACATGTGCCCCTTTTTGTTTTCTATTGGCGGTGGTTTATAAGCATTTAAAGATGACAGGATGTCAAGGGGATGGAACCATAACAGAAGGCCATATCCAGCATCCTTTTGCTATCAGCTAACTTGTCTTCTTAAGGGACATAACTGTATGTGTGCTTCCTTTGGGAGCAAAAAGTCGTAATCTGAGGGTCTTTAGTGTCTCAACCCCATAAAGTTTGTGGAGGATGTAAATCAAGTGTTTAGTTGCCTCTTAAGTTGGCAGGTTGTACACAAGGACTCACGCATGTTGTCCCCTACAAACTAGCAGAAGTGGAGCAATTATCCTATACAAACTAACAGAAGTAGAGCACCCACACTGCGAGTGTCCCTGGATTCGAATCCTTGCCTTCTTAAAAATAATACCCAACTCGAGTACCAACTGGACTGCATCCTGGAGGCTTGTGCTTCCTTTTTTTTGTTGTTCTAATTTATTTTTGGCAATGCTGAATGCTTTGTTACTTTTGTGCAGAAACAGATGGATTGCCTTTGTCATCTTTAAGAAGAATATGAATGACCCGTCTGCCAAGCTAAGTGTTACATTAAAATTCTTTCCTTTTTCTAGGACTTTTTTTGTGACAATTACACACAACTGTTCCCAAACTTGCCTGCGTCCTAACGATGCCTAGTGCTTTCAAAGACCATAGGTTGAATACTTCAAAATTTTGTAAATGATATACATCCATGAATGTGTCTTAGTATACAAACCTTTCAAAATTTGTCTTACGCAACAATAATTCAAATTCAAGTCATTAACCCATGGCGTCAAAATGATTTACATCATTTTGATACTCTTTCACTATGCTACGCTCTTGTGAACAAACTTACGCCTACTACTTCATTGCATGCCACAAAAAAAAAAACCATATATATGCCCCATGACATAGTCCAGTTAGTACTCGAGTTAAGAATTGCTCTCAAGAAGGCAAGGGTTCGAACATGGACACTCGCAGTGTGAGTGCTCTACTTCTGCTAATCTGTATAGGGCAATTGCTCCACTTCTACTAGTTTGTAGAGGACACCTTGCGTGGGTCCTCGTGTGCAGCCTCACTGACCTAAGAGACTGTTGGACATCTGATTTACATCTTCCACAAAGCTTTATGGGGCTGAGACAGTGAAAACTTGTAGAGCGTGTGATTTTGCTTTTGATCCCAAAAAAACATATATAGTGGCCTTTTTAGAGGGACCTATATAGCTTGTTGTTTCAACTTTCAAGCATATCAAAAATGAGTTAGTGGCCTTCTTGAGGAAGCTCCATGTGACCGACCATCCAATCTTCACGAGCCTCTTACTCCTTGTCTTTATTCAGTCATCAGTCACAATGGAATGAAGTATGATTCTCACTATCTATCTATATAGACTATGTTCAAGAAATTATGTTTCTCTATAAACGCAATTGCAGAGAATTCACTAAGATCTACGTGCAAATTTCTTCACTGTGATATCCATATGTTAGAACTTTTTTACCTAATGATAATATAACAAACAACAAACAATGAAAGTTGAGTTCTTGCTACGAGTCTATTTTTTTTCCTATAAGAAAAAAATGAAATGTATAACAATAACATTATACTATTATCTTAGAGATTCTCACATATGATAAGGTATGGAAAGGTCGGATGTGTGCAACTATACTTATGTGTTGGAAACACACAGAGTTTGTTTTCCGATGACCTATAATGAAAATTGCGTCAAGCTGTGTCGATCAAATGCTACTTCACAATATAAGAATCGTAGCCAATTTAGTAGATCATTTTGTTTTATTCCATTATATTCCAAATTCAAAAAAATGTGTTTTTGACTTTATTAGAAATGAAAAGAAAAGAAAAATGAAATGTACACTTATGCTTAATTATCTTATCAAATAAAAAAAAAAGGATAAA
This sequence comes from Eustoma russellianum, assembly GCA_036186865.1. NCBI lineage: Eukaryota > Viridiplantae > Streptophyta > Magnoliopsida > Gentianales > Gentianaceae > Eustoma > Eustoma russellianum. Next base: position 580,274 of record AP025045.1, read on the forward strand.
AATCAAAACGGTGCTCGCTAAGTTGCTATGATGTTAGGTAAAACTTGCACTTTCGGCAAGAGTAAGTGACGCTTGCAGTGGGCGACAAGCTTCTTGGCCACACGTCATAGAGCAAGAAAGAAGACGAAAAAAATAAAAGGAATAAAATGCTTCCAATTATGGACGGACAAGAATGTACAAAACTCAATCCAATTTAATCTGCTTCAATCTAAATTTTACATACGGGTTGTAAATTGGCTTAAGTTGATTATCATTCTTATTTCAAAGTTATAATAGCCCAAATTTGTTGGTGATTGTGGTTTACATTTTATAAAGCAGTATAACTGCACAAGTCCAAATTATATAACACTATAGAATAAATCGATTCACGGAATACTTACGTTCTAACTAACCACCTTCACTTCATTTTGTAAATAAGAATAGTGTATTTTACATCTTTATGTAAAGCTTCTAACGTATTTTCTGAATTAATTTAGTTAGATCCCACCTGATCTAGGTTTAGAAAATATTATACAAATATTTTCAAGTAATTACATAGATTTGGACATTTGTAAGACTTATATTTCACTCAAAACTTAGTCATTCAAGGATAATATCTCATGTTTATGTGAGATAATTTTAATACTGCCGTCACTTGACAATTCGATCTCAATAACAATCCTCGAACGGACGTAAACACACGTACTCATGTGATGGAAAGCGATAATAAATGGTTACTATAGACCAACCATACTATATATGATCCGACATACTTATATAAATAAAGCTCACTCTAACACCAAACTGAAATATTTTGACGGGAACACTACATGAGATGAGATTTATATCTATCAAGAATCTTGAAGGAATAGATGATAACACTTTATTTTCATATTAACTTATTTATTTTTTTCTAATTAACCAATATAGAATAATTGTCAGCAATGTAGGTTAAATTTAACTTTTATGAAAACCATAAAACGCAGAGAGTACTTTGAAGAAAACAGTTTGGGCATACTTGAAAAGAGGGTCGCCATTATAATAATGTAGAACATCACAATGTTCATCAAGATTACTAAACATAAATTTAATAATGAAAGAGCAAACCGTCATGCTCATGCTTTCGGAGGAATCATAAATTGATGATACGTAATGAAAGCAACAAACCATGTGCCGTGGTCCGACATAATTTTATAACAGATTCAATACTCTCGAGGCGGATTTACATACACACACATATTATATAAAGTTATTTTTTTTTCAAACACCAGATAAATATGCTGACAAATGACTCTATCCACTCCGGGAGGATATTTTATTTTTATGACATACGGGTTTTAAAATATTGTACTTAGCATCACATATAATCAACGTCAAATTGTATATTAGTCGTTATATATTACTTATATTACTGGTAGTTTATTTTTCTTTTTTTTTAAGGGAACAATAGTGTAAGGGAGCTCCCGGCACATTAGTCTCAAGCGTTTGCGTAAGACCCGAAAAGGGGTCGGATCGCTTTGCGATCTGATATACGTAATCTTATCCTAAACTTTATATAAAAAGCTGTTTCCGCAGGTCACAAAGCAGCAATTTTATCAGTTTTTATAAGATCAGTCTATAAATGTAACAATAGTGATAGTTTATTATTGATTAATAAAACAAGAATCTTCTATGCTTTGACCTAGGTGGTCCCTACTGTATAATTGATAGACAATTGACGGATCGTAATCGCTTACAGTCTATCATCCTTCTGCAGATAAGGTCACATATAAAATTGCAAAGAGAAGTTCATCAATCTTCTTGAGTTTAGGATTGAAATGTAACAATTAATGTTTAAACTCAGAATGAAGTTTTGAAGTCGGATATAAAAATGTCCAGTTTATATTAAGAATATTATTCCACATTGGTCATGTTAAGGTAAAATACATGGGTTAAATAAAGATGTGTCCTTAAAGTTTTGAATGTATATGAGCATCACCTCATTTAAGCCCGGGTTTTTCTAAAAATTCTCTTTTTTCATTTTCAAGAAAAGCATACTTGATATTTGGGCCTTCATTCAAGCAGGCGAAAGGTTTTTATGGGCCTATGATGATGTGCATCATACTCTATGCCGGACGTCCATCGACTGGGATGAAGGAGCAGGCCCATCTGACGAAATGCAGAGGAAGTTGGGCCGGGGAGGCGGGCGGGTGGGGGGGGAGACTCGGTTCATATTCATATACACAAATGTTATCAGGTAAGAAAATCCTCAAATTACTACAATCATACTTCTGAATCCAATTTAAAAATACATATAAAGGAAGTACCTCTAACGTTGTTAGTGGGTGAGGGGAAGGAATTGAGTTTCACGCAAACCCCTCCCCCCCCCCTAAACGAGTTCAAATATCAACTATAAAAAAAACTCACGTACACATTAATCCATAGATTCAGTTTCATTGAGTCTTCAAAAGTATAGCTCAGTTGTTACTCGGATTATTATTTCTCTGAGTTTCATTGGCATCGATGCTTAAATATCTAAAACATAAAACAAAGTGCGAAGTGAAACAGGACGCGGTCATAGCAGAGACAAGGACGTCAACAATCTTTGCTTACCCAAATATAAAGGAAAACATAAACATTGAAAAGAAAAATGTAAGTGATATAAATGAGGGAAGTACCCTTTCATCTCACGTGGTTATTTTTCCGAAACATTCTTTAGTTTTTTTTCCCCCTTTAAATTTAGCCTTTGTGTGTTTTTAGACTAAAATGAAATCACTATTAAACAGTTTAATTTAGTCTAATTAGTCATAGTCCGTTTAACACACGCTCATAATCGATCATTAAAATATATTTTTAAAAAAAATCTTTTTTCAGTATGAAATTGTGAAGAACAAGTATATTTTTTTAAAACTATGTGCACATTTGACACATATAAATTTTTTATGGGATAGAATGAGTATCTATTTGAAGAGAAATCAAATCTCTATCTAGACCAACGATGAGATTATGTTTAGCACACAGAATCATGTATTATCCATCAATATTTTATTTATTTTAGGGTACGAGACTATTATTTCATTAATATATGATTACTTCATCAAATGAACCACAGCTGGCAATCTACATAGTATAGTCATTCATTGGTATTATATATGATTTTATGTTCAAATCACTACAAGTTAAGCTATATAATAGAAGAGCCTACTTGCCACCCAAGATGATTATTTATGATAAATCAATTTATTTATTTGATTCAATGCCGGCCACAACAGGGAATGTCATATATTATTTAGGACCAAGATATTTAGATGTTGTTTCCCCCATTTAGTATTATCTTTAATATATTATAATTAGGGAAAGCAATTTGTTGGGCAAATGTTGAACCCCAACCATTAAGGGTTTTTGGCATCTTCGGTCTCACAGGGTATGTAAGAATGTAAATCAAGTTCTCAATGAACACTAGTAAAAGTTTCTCATAGCACATGGACAGCACAAGGAGCCCATTGGCATCGAAGGAACAACCGACGTGCTAGCCTGTCAGCCTATCAGGGCATTCTACGGGCCAATAGTGCTCCCACACTATGCAGCTATCCACGGGACAATAGTGCTCCCGCATTATGCAGCTATCCTGGAGGGGGTTCAAACATTTACATCAGGTACCAAGGCCCACTAGTAGAAGTTTGTCCCACACTATGCAGCTAGCCTGGAGGTGGTTCAAACATTTACATCAGGTTCTCAAAGTCCACTAGTAGAAGTTTGTCATAGCACAGGGACAACATAATGAACACATTAGCACCGAAGGAACAACCGACGGCCTGGCCTGTAGCATATCAGTCATTCCACGGGCCAATAGTGTTCCTACTCCCACACTATGCGGCTAGTCTAGAGAGGGTTCAAACATTCTTACATTCGACAAAGTTTAAACTCCGGACGTTTTTTTCGAAATTATCTATCTAAAATCATTAAGACAATTTGTTTTGCAACCTGGCTCTATGTTAGGCTTACGTGTCGGAGGGCCAAACCAATGAAAATGATGTTGGTGAATGTAACCTTAGATTTTGCTTACGAATCCCAATGTTCTTCTTCCTTTTTCTGTATCTTTCACTGTTAATTAAAGTCCTCCCCCCTGCTGCTCTGCTCCTGGCAGCCTTTTTTCAAAAACCCAGAAACTAAAAAAGAAAAAAGGCAAGAAAAGAATAATTTCCTGTCCGTTACGATACCAGTAACTAGTCATGTTATTTTTTTATGATCTTGAGATTACAGATTCGAACAACAAAAATAGCTTTTTTGTATAAATTGTAAAGTAAAACTATGTATATCAGATCATAAAGCGATTCGACCACTCTTTAAATTCTGTACAAAACAGAAGCTTAATGTATTAAGAATGTTTTTTTACCTTTTCATTGCCTAAGGCCGTGGTGTTGTTCTTCCCTCCTTGTTTATTAAATCTTTTTTCCCCCTATTGATTGTCTAATATTCGACAGCTATTTTTCAAAAATAAAAAATAAAAATGATCCCAACTCCGATGACCTTTGCTGTTATGCAGTTTTACAACTATTTCTAAAAGTTTTCTATCGTTTATTTAACCCAAAGAAAAATAAGAATTATATGATATATAAATACATAACTAACTAACAAGGTTAAATAACCATTTTTTGACAAGTAAAAAAATCGGAAAAATTAAGATTTAGTGATGAGCCTTATAATAAAAGAAATATTATGAATAAAGGATCAATATCATGCTCTATATAGCTATCTTATATGTCAACTCTAATTTACACAAAGGGGTAGAAAACCAAAAAAGAATGAAAGAAACATCATATATTCTCTACATAGTTATTAATTATTCGAATCTAGCATAGGAACCTTGACACATACATAGTTAACATCAATAGTTTTGGTGGACTGGATCAGACAAGGCCAATAATAAGGCCATTTGTGAGGTCCCAATAAGAGAAGGCCATGTGGCAATTAGAAAAAAAATTAAAAAAAGCTCCTAACCCCCTCCCCTCCTTTCCTTTTTCGTTTTTACACAGAAGAACGGCGACAAAATCGACTTTCCCTCCCTCCTTCACCGGCGGCAGCCTTAAACAGACACCAGCGGTAGAGGAGCCAGCGGAGCAGCCACCAAAGATTTCATTCTAGTAAGGGGCGATGCAACCATCTTCTCACCAAACCACCTGTTTTCTTTGAAGCCTCTTCTGCCTCCAGTTAAATTCTGAAATAGTGAAATGGGTGGGCTCCCAAGAAGGAATTCCAGTTACTGCTTTAAAAGCAGCAAGCAAAAGAGAGATGGGTATGGTTGGGAGGAGTGACGGTGGAGAAAGAGGTGGTTGGAGAAAGAGTTGGCTGGGGGAGACGAAAAGAGAGGTTTTTTTAAATTTTTTTATAATTTCCACGTGGCATTAAATTATTGGTCAGAGGATTGAAGATTTTTATTTATTAATTGACTATTTTGCCACATGGCCTTCTTTTATTGGGACCTCACAAATGACCTTATTATTAGCCTTGTCTGATCCAGTCCGATAATTTTGTGAAGTTTGGTCATAATTAAGGAAAAGGGTAATGTAGATGATGAAGCAGCCTTTGTCATTATCGTCCACACCGACAGTATTTGGTCGGATGATCTCCTGTTTGTGTTTAAAGGTCAACATCAGTGGCTTGTTTAACGTCAGCATGCCAGATATAATGGTCCTTCGATTCACAAATGTCGGTTGTAACAATTCCAATAATGTCGTCTTATTATTCATTATATTTTCCCATTATATATCTTAATGTTTCGAGATATGGGGTTTCAAAAGTAACGTTACGGGTTCGATCTTGCCGAATGCAAGAATGTTTGAACTCCTTCCAGGCTAACTGCATATTGGCTCGTGGAATGACCTGATAGACTGACAGGTCGGTCTATCGGTTGTTCCTTCGTTGCCAATTAGCTCCTTGTGCTGTGCTATGAAAAAATTCTACTATTGGGCATTGCGAACCTGATTTACATCCTTAAGACTCTGTGAGACCGGAGGTGGCAGGAACCTTATTGGTTGGAGTTCAACCTTTTTATTATTCATTATATTGGTTTTCATGTGATTTATTTATTCGAAGCTATATATCAAAACACCTAAGAATCGTCTTTCGCAAATAGCATGTTCTCAATAAGTAGATTTGTAAAACAAAGAAAGTTACTACATAACAGAGTGAAGATTTACATTCTGTTGAAAGCTAGGTTTCCCCAAAAATGTATCAATTCTTTTTTATGTCACATCTTGTATGTAGGAGTTGTCCAATTGGTAATTTTTTGCAGAAGAGATAAAGCATGAGAGAGTTGAACGGAAGCTTGAGGAAGATCAGCGGACCACATGGGAGAAAGATGAGGAAATTTTGCATAAGAGGAAAAAGAAATGGTAGAAAGTGAAAGTGAAGAAGAGATAAAAAGAGATGGGGATGTACTCTAAGTTTTTGGATAAAATTTGATCTCAACATAAATTCTCGCTACTCGAAATTCAAAGCTTGTCATACGAAACATACATCGACGGATTAATGAGTAATAGGTTATAATTGCACCAAAAACAACACCAGAGAATCTCATCAGTACCGCCAGAAGGGCGTCTAACCAAGAGCTGACATGTCATAGACATGTAACAGTGGAACAATCAGAAGAATATGTCTCTTACCAGGAGGTCAGTCTTCTCACTAAATTAATAAGACTAACATGTGGGTATTTGATGAGGACAAAATCAACACAGCTCTAAAAAACTACAAGTACAACCAGTTTGTCTTTCCACAATCAACACTATTTGATCCCTCGGGGGTGCAGATCGCCCAAAGTTCACTTCAGATGCTCAGACTAAGAATCTATTTACGACGATAATGCCTAAGGAAAAAAAATGTAGAAAGTGAAAGTGAAGAAGAGATCAAAAGAGATGGGGATATACTTTCAAAATTTTTGGGATAAAATTTGATCTCAACTGCAATTCTTGCTTCTCGAAATTCAAAGCGTGTCATACGAAACATATACCGACATATTAATAAGTAATGGGTTATAAGTATACCAAAAACTGCATCAGAGAATCTCATCGTTACCCCCAGACAGGCGTGCAATCAATAGCTAACACGTCATATACATGTAACAGTGGAACAATCAGAAGAATATGTCTTTTACCAGAAGGTCAGTCTTCTCACTAAATTAATAAGGATAACCTCGGGGCATTTGACGAGGACAAAATCAACACGCTCTGAAAGACTACAAGTACGACTAGCTCGTCTTTCCACAGTCAACACCATTTGACCATAGGGGCGCAGATTGCCCAAGGTTCACGTCAACTGCTCAAACCAAGCATCCAGTTACGTCAATGATGTCTAGGAAATGTAGGATGCCCCCTCGATGGCAGAACCACAAAAGGCTAGCTGCGATTGTCAGGTTAGCCCCGTCCAATTATCTTTAGAAACTCGCACCAAAAGTTAATCACTTCGGCCACGTCCTTCACCTCGGTCGCAAGCGTCATGTCAGTCGAAGCCGCTATGTCGGCCCCACTAGCGAATACATAGAAACCAAGTGAAGCCACCTCGACTCGGCTAAAACAACTCACACCACGTAAAGCAGTGTCGCGATGCAACATGACACATTGCGCCAATCGGCAGTCATGCATAAGCAGGACAAAACACATGGCATCCTCAGGTTTTACACATGCATTGACCTGTCAAAACAAACTAAAGAAATTAATTCACATCCGGTAGAGGACACGTTCAGACAAAATCAATAAATATTCTTTTTGAATTACACAACATTCTCAAAAAAAAAGACATGTCTTCTCTAAAACTTTTTAGAGTTCCAGAACATAACTCATTAGTATTTGTGTGATAAATTACAATTCAATGAACAATTTTTAGGACAGATAAACCATTAAAATATGTTCACCAAATCCCATATTAGAACAAGTTGCAAAATTGATGAAGAAAGTCGTACAATTTGGTAGACCGGCAACTTTGTTGTCCTTTGTTTACTTTATGTCCTAATGAATTTACAATGTCAGTGTGTAATTGATCATCTAATTATCCTTCGTCTCGTGTCCCTCCCTCTTTGCATAGATTCAAGGTAACTATCACTACCCATTAACATATAGCTCAGTTGGTATTCGGATTGAAATTTGCTTCAAGAGATCAAGAGTTTGATTTTAGAGAGACACATAGTGTGAGTGTTCCACTACTGTTAGACCGAATGTCTAGTTTACGGAAGACACTTTGTGTAGGTCACTGCGTAAGTCTTCACCCAAAGCCATTGAACTCTTGATTTACATTTTCTACCATCCTCATTGAGACTGGAACGGTAAAGACCATCAGACCACGGTATGCATTTTGCTCCAAGGTAACTATCACTAATAGATTGCAACTAGAAGGTACCACCTATATCTGATAGATACCTAGTGGGCCATAACCAAATAGGAAAAATCAAGGTGGCAATTATCGCAATAGACAAAAGTACAAGGTTTCTTATAAGAAAATTAATAAAATATACATAATTGGATAGACAGGTCAATACTCAATGCCCCTCACCGTTTGAAAATGGAAGGATAAAGGCTTGGAGAAAATCCTCCAAAAAAAAAATAAAGTCAGGAATGATAATATAAACAACTAATGCTTTACGTAGACCTATCTAATATCACCATTATGCAATGTTTATATTTTATTAGGGTAGGCTAATTACAAAGTATAGGCACGATCCTCCTTTTGTTCTTTTAGGTCTGATCTAACCAGACATCTCATGTGATATATTATTATTTTAGTGGATCACATCAACTCGATTTTTGGATTAAGTGGATAATGATTTCATGTCCTTGTTGATAGTTGAAAAGATATATATAATTAATCAAAATATGTTATATTCCATCTATTCTAAAGATATTGTCACGGTTTGTTTGAAATATTTAAATATGAAAATAGTGAGCAATTTTAACTAAAAAAATTAAATTTTAAATTTTGTTAGTATTATGTTTTTAAGAGACTAAAATGATATAGGAATAAGGGGATGCAATTCAATTTATTTATTTCCACATGTCTCGAACCCTAGTTTTGGCAACAAATATTACTCTCCCATAGAGACTTTTGTATACGTTTCAGGCTAGAAGAAACTTTCATTGGCTTGCTCATTTTCAAATTTTTAAAAAATGTGGACATAATTATCAATAATTGTGATGATTTTTTTCTTTAATATTAATATGAATCACTATAATTTAAGAAGATAGTATTATTTTAATAATACTCATCTAATATTGATGTATATTAATAGGATATTATTAAGATTTTTAAAGAAAAATGGTGTAGTGTATGTCGTGGTTTTGATAGTTTTATTAAAACCGCGGTGTAGTAGATATCAAATAGGTATAGAGTAGTTGTGTCAAAACCAATGTATATTTCACACACGATTTTAAATAATTTTGACTTTACTTCTAAACTGTGATAAAAACAGTTTTTTTTTTTTATTTATAAAAAATTAAACTTATATGTTTTTTTCTTCCCCACGAGTTAAACAAGCAAGGAAGAAAAGAAAAGAGAATAAAAAGGGGTTGTGTGGTGGATAATGAGGCAAAAGAAGAAAACACATAAAGCTTCAAACTTCAAACTTCAAAGTGTGATCCATGCTTAAGATGAGAGGGACATCAACCATAGATTAGAGGAAAGTGAAAGAAGGGAGTTAGTAGTAGGGGAAAAAAGGTTTAAGAGAGGGTTTAGTTCCACCAACTGGTTGTTAGAGATTGCAATCCTTAACCAAACATCATCAACATCAGAAGCAAATGAAACCAAGTCGAGCAACAGTACACTTTTAACAACAATAGCACCCCCTACCTACCAGGAAAGTTTCAAAGAAAGTAGTAGGGTCATAGAAAAAAGCTAAAAAGAAAGAGTCCTTATGTGTGTGTGATTTATTCTTTTTGGAAAGCCTTTTGAGTTCTTGGAGTAGATAAAACAGAGCCCTTTTGAAAGATGCTTTTCTAGTAAGAGGAAAGAGACTGAAGGAGACTGATGTGTGTAGTGTACATCGCTACAGTGTAATTCTAAGTGAAATTCCCACGTGGGTTTCGTAGCATGATGATGGATAGAGAATATATGACAAGAAAAAGAAGAGTGAGGCGGTGATGATTGTTTCTATTAAGAACTTTACATACTCTAGGTATTTATCAGTAAGGTTGGAATATTTCTTTTTGGGGCTCTGGAATTCCTGATCCCCATGGTCAAATTGTGGATTTGTGCGAAAGAAGAGAGCTAGTACTGCAAGGAAGTTTTATTAGTATGTTTTTAAGTTTAGGGATCAGCAAATTTTGTCAAAGGAAGATTTTTTTTAATGCAAAAATTGGAGCTTTTTGTGTCCCCCATAGAGCACACAGCCGGTCTGATTCTGAGGTATTACGTTTATGTATTTACTTGCGTGATGAAAGTTTTAATGTATTTCCTAAATATTGGGATGGAATTTCTTCATCTGTTGTGGTGTTACTAGGAAGCATAGTTACAGGAAATGCTTTGTAAAAATTTCCTTGTTTGACGTCCTATATTGGGAATTCGTTCTTCTTGCAATTCCTCGGGTTTTTGTGGTCCTGTTTTTCGCTTTCTGTAGCACATAGCGAAATGATTCTCTGAAATTGTTGAGGGATTCTCATGAGTAATGGCGTCTAGAATTTGTCACGTGATGCTTTGATAATTCTTTGCAACTGAATGTTGCCAACTTATTGGATTTTTTGGCCTTTACCATTTGGAGTTCGACAAGTGTATGCTATGCTCGCATAGTTTGATAACTGCCAGAGCAACAAGTTTAATTCCTGAAAGCTGTTGAAGCTTAAATCTTTTTCGTTTATGCTTGTGTCGGGATTAGTGTTGTTTCCTTATTTATGAGAATTTTTGCTGTCTGAAACAGGAAGTGAACATACTAGGCCAGTTTATGCAAGTGAGCCTGGAAGTTTTT